>CATLJX010000007.1:0-27025 GCA_949987645.1 Tachina grossa | reverse complement strand
ATACTAATACTAATACTAATACTAATACTAATACTAATACTAATACTAATACTAATACTAATACTAATACTAATACTAATACTAATACTAATACTAATACTAATACTAATACTAATACTAATACTAATACTAATACTAATACTAATACTAATACTAATACTAATACTAATACTAATACTAATACTAATACTAATACTAATACTAATACTAATACTAATACTAATACTAATACTAATACTAATACTAATACTAATACTAATACTAATACTAATACTAATACTAATACTAATACTAATACTAATACTAATACTAATACTAATACTAATACTAATACTAATACTAATACTAATACTAATACTAATACTAATACTAATACTAATACTAATACTAATACTAATACTAATACTAATACTAATACTAATACTAATACTAATACTAATACTAATACTAATACTAATACTAATACTAATACTAATACTAATACTAATACTAATACTAATACTAATACTAATACTAATACTAATACTAATACTAATACTAATACTAATACTAATACTAATACTAATACTAATACTAATACTAATACTAATACTAATACTAATACTAATACTAATACTAATACTAATACTAATACTAATACTAATACTAATACTAATACTAATACTAATACTAATACTAATACTAATACTAATACTAATACTAATACTAATACTAATACTAATACTAATACTAATACTAATACTAATACTAATACTAATACTAATACTAATACTAATACTAATACTAATACTAATACTAATACTAATACTAATACTAATACTAATACTAATACTAATACTAATACTAATACTAATACTAATACTAATACTAATACTAATACTAATACTAATACTAATACTAATACTAATACTAATACTAATACTAATACTAATACTAATACTAATACTAATACTAATACTAATACTAATACTAATACTAATACTAATACTAATACTAATACTAATACTAATACTAATACTAATACTAATACTAATACTAATACTAATACTAATACTAATACTAATACTAATACTAATACTAATACTAATACTAATACTAATACTAATACTAATACTAATACTAATACTAATACTAATACTAATACTAATACTAATACTAATACTAATACTAATACTAATACTAATACTAATACTAATACTAATACTAATACTAATACTAATACTAATACTAATACTAATACTAATACTAATACTAATACTAATACTAATACTAATACTAATACTAATACTAATACTAATACTAATACTAATACTAATACTAATACTAATACTAATACTAATACTAATACTAATACTAATACTAATACTAATACTAATACTAATACTAATACTAATACTAATACTAATACTAATACTAATACTAATACTAATACTAATACTAATACTAATACTAATACTAATACTAATACTAATACTAATACTAATACGAATACGAATACGAATACTAATACTAATACTAATACTAATACTAATACTAATACTAATACTAATACTAATACTAATACTAATACTAATACTAATACTAATACTAATACTAATACTAATACTAATACTAATACTAATACTAATACTAATACTAATACTAATACTAATACTAATACTAATACTAATACTAATACTAATACTAATACTAATACTAATACTAATACTAATACTAATACTAATACTAATACTAATACTAATACTAATACTAATACTAATACTAATACTAATACTAATACTAATACTAATACTAATACTAATACTAATACTAATACTAATACTAATACTAATACTAATACTAATACTAATACTAATACTAATACTAATACTAATACTAATACTAATACTAATACTAATACTAATACTAATACTAATACTAATACTAATACTAATACTAATACTAATACTAATACTAATACTAATACTAATACTAATACTAATACTAATACTAATACTAATACTAATACTAATACTAATACTAATACTAATACTAATACTAATACTAATACTAATACTAATACTAATACTAATACTACAATACAATTTTTGGGATACGTATTACATGTGGTACTATAATTTGAGATTTTCTTCCTTTTAATTTGTTGATAGTTTTTCGGGCAATTTTAATTGCTGAGTTAAAATCTAATAGTTTTTCCTTCTTTAGTATTTTTGTTGCAGCTCTAATTGATGTTCTTAACAGTTTTTATCATTTATCTTTATCTTGTTCTTTTTAACATTTTTCTTTTTCTCCACACCCATACCAAATTTTGTTTTGGCTTTCACTGCGTTAGTAACCATATAGGCAAATGATTTTTCAGCAATACTACTATCTTTTGATAAAACTCGATCCCAAGCTGAATTTTCAAGTATTTTATCAGCTTTATGTCTAATGCTTAAGTCCTTATTTTTTGAATAAGCTATATCGTGATCTTTACAAGCAGAGTCCAATAAATTAATTCCTTTGTCACCTCAATTTAAACGTTTTTGTAGTTTTGTTTCAGGTCCACAGTACTAATATCCAGGAAGATAAAGTTCACCAGTTAGAGAGTTTATTTTTTTATCTACTATACCCCCTCCAACGAAGGTGTTTTTATGACTAAACGTTTTCTGATATTGTATAACTATATCATCTAATTTTATCGATAATAACAGGTAACACTTATAAAATCTATTTAGTTCATAATATTGTTCCTTCTACTAATTTTTTTTTTGTTTACTTGCCTCTATCTTGACTGATGGTTTCTCAGTCTTTAAACTTGTATATTCTCAACTTCTGTCTTGATGTTACTTTCTTCTTTCATGCGAATTCTTGTTTTTTCCTTTCATATCGCTTAAACATGCACAGTCTTGTTATCTTTGAAAGGTTCTGCACAAAACAAATCGAATTTCACAATATTATGAAATTCCATTATATTTCATTAGGTATTTTCTTATCGACACCAACTGCTTTAACACCATCTCATTTACGTTTGCTAACAGCAAATAGTACAATAGGTGTCAGCTATTAGATCAGCTTATTAGCACCTGGTCTGTTTTCCAGATCAGCTTTTCAGGACCTGGTCTGGTTTTCAGATCAGCTTTTCAGGACCTGGTATGGTTTTCAGATCAGCTTTTCAGGACCTGGTCTGGTTTTCAGATCAGCTTATCAGGACCTGGTCTGGTTTTCAGATCAGGCTATTAGGACCTGGTCTGGTTTTCAGATCAGCTTATCAGGAGCTGGTCTGATTTAATACTAATACTAATACTAATACTAATACTAATACTAATACTAATACTAATACTAATACTAATACTAATACTAATACTAATACTAATACTAATACTAATACTAATACTAATACTAATACTAATACTAATACTAATACTAATACTAATACTAATACTAATACTAATACTAATACTAATACTAATACTAATACTAATACTAATACTAATACTAATACTAATACTAATACTAATACTAATACTAATACTAATACTAATACTAATACTAATACTAATACTAATACTAATACTAATACTAATACTAATACTAATACTAATACTAATACTAATACTAATACTAATACTAATACTAATACTAATACTAATACTAATACTAATACTAATACTAATACTAATACTAATACTAATACTAATACTAATACTAATACTAATACTAATACTAATACTAATACTAATACTAATACTAATACTAATACTAATACTAATACTAATACTAATACTAATACTAATACTAATACTAATACTAATACTAATACTAATACTAATACTAATACTAATACTAATACTAATACTAATACTAATACTAATACTAATACTAATACTAATACTAATACTAATACTAATACTAATACTAATACTAATACTAATACTAATACTAATACTAATACTAATACTAATACTAATACTAATACTAATACTAATACTAATACTAATACTAATACTAATACTAATACTAATACTAATACTAATACTAATACTAATACTAATACTAATACTAATACTAATACTAATACTAATACTAATACTAATACTAATACTAATACTAATACTAATACTAATACTAATACTAATACTAATACTAATACTAATACTAATACTAATACTAATACTAATACTAATACTAATACTAATACTAATACTAATACTAATACTAATACTAATACTAATACTAATACTAATACTAATACTAATACTAATACTAATACTAATACTAATACTAATACTAATACTAATACTAATACTAATACTAATACTAATACTAATACTAATACTAATACTAATACTAATACTAATACTAATACTAATACTAATACTAATACTAATACTAATACTAATACTAATACTAATACTAATACTAATACTAATACTAATACTAATACTAATACTAATACTAATACTAATACTAATACTAATACTAATACTAATACTAATACTAATACTAATACTAATACTAATACTAATACTAATACTAATACTAATACTAATACTAATACTAATACTAATACTAATACTAATACTAATACTAATACTAATACTAATACTAATACTAATACTAATACTAATACTAATACTAATACTAATACTAATACTAATACTAATACTAATACTAATACTAATACTAATACTAATACTAATACTAATACTAATACTAATACTAATACTAATACTAATACTAATACTAATACTAATACTAATACTAATACTAATACTAATACTAATACTAATACTAATACTAATACTAATACTAATACTAATACTAATACTAATACTAATACTAATACTAATACTAATACTAATACTAATACTAATACTAATACTAATACTAATACTAATACTAATACTAATACTAATACTAATACTAATACTAATACTAATACTAATACTAATACTAATACTAATACTAATACTAATACTAATACTAATACTAATACTAATACTAATACTAATACTAATACTAATACTAATACTAATACTAATACTAATACTAATACTAATACTAATACTAATACTAATACTAATACTAATACTAATACTAATACTAATACTAATACTAATACTAATACTAATACTAATACTAATACTAATACTAATACTAATACTAATACTAATACTAATACTAATACTAATACTAATACTAATACTAATACTAATACTAATACTAATACTAATACTAATACTAATACTAATACTAATACTAATACTAATACTAATACTAATACTAATACTAATACTAATACTAATACTAATACTAATACTAATACTAATACTAATACTAATACTAATACTAATACTAATACTAATACTAATACTAATACTAATACTAATACTAATACTAATACTAATACTAATACTAATACTAATACTAATACTAATACTAATACTAATACTAATACTAATACTAATACTAATACTAATACTAATACTAATACTAATACTAATACTAATACTAATACTAATACTAATACTAATACTAATACTAATACTAATACTAATACTAATACTAATACTAATACTAATACTAATACTAATACTAATACTAATACTAATACTAATACTAATACTAATACTAATACTAATACTAATACTAATACTAATACTAATACTAATACTAATACTAATACTAATACTAATACTAATACTAATACTAATACTAATACTAATACTAATACTAATACTAATACTAATACTAATACTAATACTAATACTAATACTAATACTAATACTAATACTAATACTAATACTAATACTAATACTAATACTAATACTAATACTAATACTAATACTAATACTAATACTAATACTAATACTAATACTAATACTAATACTAATACTAATACTAATACTAATACTAATACTAATACTAATACTAATACTAATACTAATACTAATACTAATACTAATACTAATACTAATACTAATACTAATACTAATACTAATACTAATACTAATACTAATACTAATACTAATACTAATACTAATACTAATACTAATACTAATACTAATACTAATACTAATACTAATACTAATACTAATACTAATACTAATACTAATACTAATACTAATACTAATACTAATACTAATACTAATACTAATACTAATACTAATACTAATACTAATACTAATACTAATACTAATACTAATACTAATACTAATAGTAATACTAATACTAATACTAATACTAATACTAATACTAATACTAATACTAATACTAATACTAATACTAATACTAATACTAATACTAATACTAATACTAATACTAATACTAATACTAATACTAATACTAATACTAATACTAATACTAATACTACAATACAATTTTTGGGATACGTATTACATGTGGTACTATAATTTGAGATTTTCTTCCTTTTAATTTGTTGATAGTTTTTCGGGCAATTTTAATTGCTGAGTTAAAATCTAATAGTTTTTCCTTCTTTAGTATTTTTGTTGCAGCTCTAATTGATGTTCTTAACAGTTTTTATCATTTATCTTGTTCTTTTTAACATTTTTCTTTTTCTCCACACCCATACCAAATTTTGTTTTGGCTTTCACTGCGTTAGTAACCATATAGGCAAATGATTTTTCAGCAATACTACTATCTTTTGATAAAACTCGATCCCAAGCTGAATTTTCAAGTATTTTATCAGCTTTATGTCTAATGCTTAAGTCCTTATTTTTTGAATAAGCTATATCGTGATCTTTACAAGCAGAGTCCAATAAATTAATTCCTTTGTCACCTCAATTTAAACGTTTTTGTAGTTTTGTTTCAGGTCCACAGTACTAATATCCAGGAAGATAAAGTTCACCAGTTAGAGAGTTTATTTTTTTATCTACTATACCCCCTCCAACGAAGGTGTTTTTATGACTAAACGTTTTCTGATATTGTATAACTATATCATCTAATTTTATCGATAATAACAGGTAACACTTATAAAATCTATTTAGTTCGTAATATTGTTCCTTCTACTAATTTTTTTTTTGTTTACTTGCCTCTATCTTGACTGATGGTTTCTCAGTCTTTAAACTTGTATATTCTCAACTTCTGTCTTGATGTTACTTTCTTCTTTCATGCGAATTCTTGTTTTTTCCTTTCATATCGCTTAAACATGCACAGTCTTGTTATCTTTGAAAGGTTCTGCACAAAACAAATCGAATTTCACAATATTATGAAATTCCATTATATTTCATTAGGTATTTTCTTATCGACACCAACTGCTTTAACACCATCTCATTTACGTTTGCTAACAGCAAATAGTACAATAGGTGTCAGCTATTAGATCAGCTTATTAGCACCTGGTCTGTTTTCCAGATCAGCTTTTCAGGAGCTGGTCTGGTTTTCAGATCAGCTTATCAGGACCTGGTCTGGTTATCAGATCAGCTTATCAGGACCTGGTATGGTTTTCAGATCAGCTTATCAGGACCTGGTCTGGTTATCAGATCAGCTTATTAGAACCTGGTCTGGTTTTCAGATCAGCTTTTCAGGACCTGGTCTGGTTTTCAGATCAGCTTTTCAGGACCTGGTATGGTTTTCAGATCAGCTTTTCAGGACCTGGTCTGGTTTTCAGATCAGCTTATCAGGACCTGGTCTGGTTTTCAGATCAGGCTATAAGGACCTGGTCTGGTTTTCAGATCAGCTTATCAGGAGCTGGTCTGATTTAATACTAATACTAATACTAATACTAATACTAATACTAATACTAATACTAATACTAATACTAATACTAATACTAATACTAATACTAATACTAATACTAATACTAATACTAATACTAATACTAATACTAATACTAATACTAATACTAATACTAATACTAATACTAATACTAATACTAATACTAATACTAATACTAATACTAATACTAATACTAATACTAATACTAATACTAATACTAATACTAATACTAATACTAATACTAATACTAATACTAATACTAATACTAATACTAATACTAATACTAATACTAATACTAATACTAATACTAATACTAATACTAATACTAATACTAATACTAATACTAATACTAATACTAATACTAATACTAATACTAATACTAATACTAATACTAATACTAATACTAATACTAATACTAATACTAATACTAATACTAATACTAATACTAATACTAATACTAATACTAATACTAATACTAATACTAATACTAATACTAATACTAATACTAATACTAATACTAATACTAATACTAATACTAATACTAATACTAATACTAATACTAATACTAATACTAATACTAATACTAATACTAATACTAATACTAATACTAATACTAATACTAATACTAATACTAATACTAATACTAATACTAATACTAATACTAATACTAATACTAATACTAATACTAATACTAATACTAATACTAATACTAATACTAATACTAATACTAATACTAATACTAATACTAATACTAATACTAATACTAATACTAATACTAATACTAATACTAATACTAATACTAATACTAATACTAATACTAATACTAATACTAATACTAATACTAATACTAATACTAATACTAATACTAATACTAATACTAATACTAATACTAATACTAATACTAATACTAATACTAATACTAATACTAATACTAATACTAATACTAATACTAATACTAATACTAATACTAATACTAATACTAATACTAATACTAATACTAATACTAATACTAATACTAATACTAATACTAATACTAATACTAATACTAATACTAATACTAATACTAATACTAATACTAATACTAATACTAATACTAATACTAATACTAATACTAATACTAATACTAATACTAATACTAATACTAATACTAATACTAATACTAATACTAATACTAATACTAATACTAATACTAATACTAATACTAATACTAATACTAATACTAATACTAATACTAATACTAATACTAATACTAATACTAATACTAATACTAATACTAATACTAATACTAATACTAATACTAATACTAATACTAATACTAATACTAATACTAATACTAATACTAATACTAATACTAATACTAATACTAATACTAATACTAATACTAATACTAATACTAATACTAATACTAATACTAATACTAATACTAATACTAATACTAATACTAATACTAATACTAATACTAATACTAATACTAATACTAATACTAATACTAATACTAATACTAATACTAATACTAATACTAATACTAATACTAATACTAATACTAATACTAATACTAATACTAATACTAATACTAATACTAATACTAATACTAATACTAATACTAATACTAATACTAATACTAATACTAATACTAATACTAATACTAATACTAATACTAATACTAATACTAATACTAATACTAATACTAATACTAATACTAATACTAATACTAATACTAATACTAATACTAATACTAATACTAATACTAATACTAATACTAATACTAATACTAATACTAATACTAATACTAATACTAATACTAATACTAATACTAATACTAATACTAATACTAATACTAATACTAATACTAATACTAATACTAATACTAATACTAATACTAATACTAATACTAATACTAATACTAATACTAATACTAATACTAATACTAATACTAATACTAATACTAATACTAATACTAATACTAATACTAATACTAATACTAATACTAATACTAATACTAATACTAATACTAATACTAATACTAATACTAATACTAATACTAATACTAATACTAATACTAATACTAATACTAATACTAATACTAATACTAATACTAATACTAATACTAATACTAATACTAATACTAATACTAATACTAATACTAATACTAATACTAATACTAATACTAATACTAATACTAATACTAATACTAATACTAATACTAATACTAATACTAATACTAATACTAATACTAATACTAATACTAATACTAATACTAATACTAATACTAATACTAATACTAATACTAATACTAATACTAATACTAATACTAATACTAATACTAATACTAATACTAATACTAATACTAATACTAATACTAATACTAATACTAATACTAATACTAATACTAATACTAATACTAATACTAATACTAATACTAATACTAATACTAATACTAATACTAATACTAATACTAATACTAATACTAATACTAATACTAATACTAATACTAATACTAATACTAATACTAATACTAATACTAATACTAATACTAATACTAATACTAATACTAATACTAATACTAATACTAATACTAATACTAATACTAATACTAATACTAATACTAATACTAATACTAATACTAATACTAATACTAATACTAATACTAATACTAATACTAATACTAATACTAATACTAATACTAATACTAATACTAATACTAATACTAATACTAATACTAATACTAATACTAATACTAATACTAATACTAATACTAATACTAATACTAATACTAATACTAATACTAATACTAATACTAATACTAATACTAATACTAATACTAATACTAATACTAATACTAATACTAATACTAATACTAATACTAATACTAATACTAATACTAATACTAATACTAATACTAATACTAATACTAATACTAATACTAATACTAATACTAATACTAATACTAATACTAATACTAATACTAATACTAATACTAATACTAATACTAATACTAATACTAATACTAATACTAATACTAATACTAATACTAATACTAATACTAATACTAATACTAATACTAATACTAATACTAATACTAATACTAATACTAATACTAATACTAATACTAATACTAATACTAATACTAATACTAATACTAATACTAATACTAATACTAATACTAATACTAATACTAATACTAATACTAATACTAATACTAATACTAATACTAATACTAATACTAATACTAATACTAATACTAATACTAATACTAATACTAATACTAATACTAATACTAATACTAATACTAATACTAATACTAATACTAATACTAATACTAATACTAATACTAATACTAATACTAATACTAATACTAATACTAATACTAATACTAATACTAATACTAATACTAATACTAATACTAATACTAATACTAATACTAATACTAATACTAATACTAATACTAATACTAATACTAATACTAATACTAATACTAATACTAATACTAATACTAATACTAATACTAATACTAATACTAATACTAATACTAATACTAATACTAATACTAATACTAATACTAATACTAATACTAATACTAATACTAATACTAATACTAATACTAATACTAATACTAATACTAATACTAATACTAATACTAATACTAATACTAATACTAATACTAATACTAATACTAATACTAATACTAATACTAATACTAATACTAATACTAATACTAATACTAATACTAATACTAATACTAATACTAATACTAATACTAATACTAATACTAATACTAATACTAATACTAATACTAATACTAATACTAATACTAATACTAATACTAATACTAATACTAATACTAATACTAATACTAATACTAATACTAATACTAATACTAATACTAATACTAATACTAATACTAATACTAATACTAATACTAATACTAATACTAATACTAATACTAATACTAATACTAATACTAATACTAATACTAATACTAATACTAATACTAATACTAATACTAATACTAATACTAATACTAATACTAATACTAATACTAATACTAATACTAATACTAATACTAATACTAATACTAATACTAATACTAATACTAATACTAATACTAATACTAATACTAATACTAATACTAATACTAATACTAATACTAATACTAATACTAATACTAATACTAATACTAATACTAATACTAATACTAATACTAATACTAATACTAATACTAATACTAATACTAATACTAATACTAATACTAATACTAATACTAATACTAATACTAATACTAATACTAATACTAATACTAATACTAATACTAATACTAATACTAATACTAATACTAATACTAATACTAATACTAATACTAATACTAATACTAATACTAATACTAATACTAATACTAATACTAATACTAATACTAATACTAATACTAATACTAATACTAATACTAATACTAATACTAATACTAATACTAATACTAATACTAATACTAATACTAATACTAATACTAATACTAATACTAATACTAATACTAATACTAATACTAATACTAATACTAATACTAATACTAATACTAATACTAATACTAATACTAATACTAATACTAATACTAATACTAATACTAATACTAATACTAATACTAATACTAATACTAATACTAATACTAATACTAATACTAATACTAATACTAATACTAATACTAATACTAATACTAATACTAATACTAATACTAATACTAATACTAATACTAATACTAATACTAATACTAATACTAATACTAATACTAATACTAATACTAATACTAATACTAATACTAATACTAATACTAATACTAATACTAATACTAATACTAATACTAATACTAATACTAATACTAATACTAATACTAATACTAATACTAATACTAATACTAATACTAATACTAATACTAATACTAATACTAATACTAATACTAATACTAATACTAATACTAATACTAATACTAATACTAATACTAATACTAATACTAATACTAATACTAATACTAATACTAATACTAATACTAATACTAATACTAATACTAATACTAATACTAATACTAATACTAATACTAATACTAATACTAATACTAATACTAATACTAATACTAATACTAATACTAATACTAATACTAATACTAATACTAATACTAATACTAATACTAATACTAATACTAATACTAATACTAATACTAATACTAATACTAATACTAATACTAATACTAATACTAATACTAATACTAATACTAATACTAATACTAATACTAATACTAATACTAATACTAATACTAATACTAATACTAATACTAATACTAATACTAATACTAATACTAATACTAATACTAATACTAATACTAATACTAATACTAATACTAATACTAATACTAATACTAATACTAATACTAATACTAATACTAATACTAATACTAATACTAATACTAATACTAATACTAATACTAATACTAATACTAATACTAATACTAATACTAATACTAATACTAATACTAATACTAATACTAATACTAATACTAATACTAATACTAATACTAATACTAATACTAATACTAATACTAATACTAATACTAATACTAATACTAATACTAATACTAATACTAATACTAATACTAATACTAATACTAATACTAATACTAATACTAATACTAATACTAATACTAATACTAATACTAATACTAATACTAATACTAATACTAATACTAATACTAATACTAATACTAATACTAATACTAATACTAATACTAATACTAATACTAATACTAATACTAATACTAATACTAATACTAATACTAATACTAATACTAATACTAATACTACAATACAATTTTTGGGATACGTATTACATGTGGTACTATAATTTGAGATTTTCTTCCTTTTAATTTGTTGATATTTTTTCGGGCAATTTTAATTGCTGAGTTAATATCTAATAGTTTTTCCTTCTTTAGTATTTTTGTTGCAGCTCTAATTGATGTTCTAAACAGTTTTTATCATTTATCTTGTTCTTTTTAACATTTTTCTTTTTCTCCACACCCATACCAAATTTTGTTTTGGCTTTCACTGCGTTAGTAACCATATAGGCAAATGATTTTTCAGCAATACTACTATCTTTTGATAAAACTCGATCCCAAGCTGAATTTTCAAGTATTTTATCAGCTTTATGTCGAATGCTTAAGTCCTTATTTTTTGAATAAGCTATATCGTGATCTTTACAAGCAGAGTCCAATAAATTAATTCCTTTGTCACCTCAATTTAAACGTTTTTGTAGTTTTGTTTCAGGTCCACAGTACTAATATCCAGGAAGATAAAGTTCACCAGTTAGAGAGTTTATTTTTTTATCTACTATACCCCCTCCAACGAAGGTGTTTTTATGACTAAACGTTTTCTGATATTGTATAACTATATCATCTAATTTTATCGATAATAACAGGTAACACTTATAAAATCTATTTAGTTCGTAATATTGTTCCTTCTACTAATTTTTTTTGTTTACTTGCCTCTATCTTGACTGATGGTTTCTCAGTCTTTAAACTTGTATATTCTCAACTTCTGTCTTGATGTTACTTTCTTCTTTCATGCGAATTCTTGTTTTTTCCTTTCATATCGCTTAAACATGCACAGTCTTGTTATCTTTGAAAGGTTCTGCACAAAACAAATCGAATTTCACAATATTATGAAATTCCATTATATTTCATTAGGTATTTTCTTATCGACACCAACTGCTTTAACACCATCTCATTTACGTTTGCTAACAGCAAATAGTACAATAGGTGTCAGCTATTAGATCAGCTTATTAGCACCTGGTCTGTTTTCCAGATCAGCTTTTCAGGAGCTGGTCTGGTTTTCAGATCAGCTTATCAGGACCTGGTCTGGTTATCAGATCAGCTTATCAGGACCTGGTATGGTTTTCAGATCAGCTTATCAGGACCTGGTCTGGTTATCAGATCAGCTTATTAGAACCTGGTCTGGTTTTCAGATCAGCTTTTCAGGACCTGGTCTGGTTTTCAGATCAGCTTTTCAGGACCTGGTATGGTTTTCAGATCAGCTTTTCAGGACCTGGTCTGGTTTTCAGATCAGCTTATCAGGACCTGGTCTGGTTTTCAGATCAGGCTATTAGGACCTGGTCTGGTTTTCAGATCAGCTTATCAGGAGCTGGTCTGATTTAATACTAATACTAATACTAATACTAATACTAATACTAATACTAATACTAATACTAATACTAATACTAATACTAATACTAATACTAATACTAATACTAATACTAATACTAATACTAATACTAATACTAATACTAATACTAATACTAATACTAATACTAATACTAATACTAATACTAATACTAATACTAATACTAATACTAATACTAATACTAATACTAATACTAATACTAATACTAATACTAATACTAATACTAATACTAATACTAATACTAATACTAATACTAATACTAATACTAATACTAATACTAATACTAATACTAATACTAATACTAATACTAATACTAATACTAATACTAATACTAATACTAATACTAATACTAATACTAATACTAATACTAATACTAATACTAATACTAATACTAATACTAATACTAATACTAATACTAATACTAATACTAATACTAATACTAATACTAATACTAATACTAATACTAATACTAATACTAATACTAATACTAATACTAATACTAATACTAATACTAATACTAATACTAATACTAATACTAATACTAATACTAATACTAATACTAATACTAATACTAATACTAATACTAATACTAATACTAATACTAATACTAATACTAATACTAATACTAATACTAATACTAATACTAATACTAATACTAATACTAATACTAATACTAATACTAATACTAATACTAATACTAATACTAATACTAATACTAATACTAATACTAATACTAATACTAATACTAATACTAATACTAATACTAATACTAATACTAATACTAATACTAATACTAATACTAATACTAATACTAATACTAATACTAATACTAATACTAATACTAATACTAATACTAATACTAATACTAATACTAATACTAATACTAATACTAATACTAATACTAATACTAATACTAATACTAATACTAATACTAATACTAATACTAATACTAATACTAATACTAATACTAATACTAATACTAATACTAATACTAATACTAATACTAATACTAATACTAATACTAATACTAATACTAATACTAATACTAATACTAATACTAATACTAATACTAATACTAATACTAATACTAATACTAATACTAATACTAATACTAATACTAATACTAATACTAATACTAATACTAATACTAATACTAATACTAATACTAATACTAATACTAATACTAATACTAATACTAATACTAATACTAATACTAATACTAATACTAATACTAATACTAATACTAATACTAATACTAATACTAATACTAATACTAATACTAATACTAATACTAATACTAATACTAATACTAATACTAATACTAATACTAATACTAATACTAATACTAATACTAATACTAATACTAATACTAATACTAATACTAATACTAATACTAATACTAATACTAATACTAATACTAATACTAATACTAATACTAATACTAATACTAATACTAATACTAATACTAATACTAATACTAATACTAATACTAATACTAATACTAATACTAATACTAATACTAATACTAATACTAATACTAATACTAATACTAATACTAATACTAATACTAATACTAATACTAATACTAATACTAATACTAATACTAATACTAATACTAATACTAATACTAATACTAATACTAATACTAATACTAATACTAATACTAATACTAATACTAATACTAATACTAATACTAATACTAATACTAATACTAATACTAATACTAATACTAATACTAATACTAATACTAATACTAATACTAATACTAATACTAATACTAATACTAATACTAATACTAATACTAATACTAATACTAATACTAATACTAATACTAATACTAATACTAATACTAATACTAATACTAATACTAATACTAATACTAATACTAATACTAATACTAATACTAATACTAATACTAATACTAATACTAATACTAATACTAATACTAATACTAATACTAATACTAATACTAATACTAATACTAATACTAATACTAATACTAATACTAATACTAATACTAATACTAATACTAATACTAATACTAATACTAATACTAATACTAATACTAATACTAATACTAATACTAATACTAATACTAATACTAATACTAATACTAATACTAATACTAATACTAATACTAATACTAATACTAATACTAATACTAATACTAATACTAATACTAATACTAATACTAATACTAATACTAATACTAATACTAATACTAATACTAATACTAATACTAATACTAATACTAATACTAATACTAATACTAATACTAATACTAATACTAATACTAATACTAATACTAATACTAATACTAATACTAATACTAATACTAATACTAATACTAATACTAATACTAATACTAATACTAATACTAATACTAATACTAATACTAATACTAATACTAATACTAATACTAATACTAATACTAATACTAATACTAATACTAATACTAATACTAATACTAATACTAATACTAATACTAATACTAATACTAATACTAATACTAATACTAATACTAATACTAATACTAATACTAATACTAATACTAATACTAATACTAATACTAATACTAATACTAATACTAATACTAATACTAATACTAATACTAATACTAATACTAATACTAATACTAATACTAATACTAATACTAATACTAATACTAATACTAATACTAATACTAATACTAATACTAATACTAATACTAATACTAATACTAATACTAATACTAATACTAATACTAATACTAATACTAATACTAATACTAATACTAATACTAATACTAATACTAATACTAATACTAATACTAATACTAATACTAATACTAATACTAATACTAATACTAATACTAATACTAATACTAATACTAATACTAATACTAATACTAATACTAATACTAATACTAATACTAATACTAATACTAATACTAATACTAATACTAATACTAATACTAATACTAATACTAATACTAATACTAATACTAATACTAATACTAATACTAATACTAATACTAATACTAATACTAATACTAATACTAATACTAATACTAATACTAATACTAATACTAATACTAATACTAATACTAATACTAATACTAATACTAATACTAATACTAATACTAATACTAATACTAATACTAATACTAATACTAATACTAATACTAATACTAATACTAATACTAATACTAATACTAATACTAATACTAATACTAATACTAATACTAATACTAATACTAATACTAATACTAATACTAATACTAATACTAATACTAATACTAATACTAATACTAATACTAATACTAATACTAATACTAATACTAATACTAATACTAATACTAATACTAATACTAATACTAATACTAATACTAATACTAATACTAATACTAATACTAATACTAATACTAATACTAATACTAATACTAATACTAATACTAATACTAATACTAATACTAATACTAATACTAATACTAATACTAATACTAATACTAATACTAATACTAATACTAATACTAATACTAATACTAATACTAATACTAATACTAATACTAATACTAATACTAATACTAATACTAATACTAATACTAATACTAATACTAATACTAATACTAATACTAATACTAATACTAATACTAATACTAATACTAATACTAATACTAATACTAATACTAATACTAATACTAATACTAATACTAATACTAATACTAATACTAATACTAATACTAATACTAATACTAATACTAATACTAATACTAATACTAATACTAATACTAATACTAATACTAATACTAATACTAATACTAATACTAATACTAATACTAATACTAATACTAATACTAATACTAATACTAATACTAATACTAATACTAATACTAATACTAATACTAATACTAATACTAATACTAATACTAATACTAATACTAATACTAATACTAATACTAATACTAATACTAATACTAATACTAATACTAATACTAATACTAATACTAATACTAATACTAATACTAATACTAATACTAATACTAATACTAATACTAATACTAATACTAATACTAATACTAATACTAATACTAATACTAATACTAATACTAATACTAATACTAATACTAATACTAATACTAATACTAATACTAATACTAATACTAATACTAATACTAATACTAATACTAATACTAATACTAATACTAATACTAATACTAATACTAATACTAATACTAATACTAATACTAATACTAATACTAATACTAATACTAATACTAATACTAATACTAATACTAATACTAATACTAATACTAATACTAATACTAATACTAATACTAATACTAATACTAATACTAATACTAATACTAATACTAATACTAATACTAATACTAATACTAATACTAATACTAATACTAATACTAATACTAATACTAATACTAATACTAATACTAATACTAATACTAATACTAATACTAATACTAATACTAATACTAATACTAATACTAATACTAATACTAATACTAATACTAATACTAATACTAATACTAATACTAATACTAATACTAATACTAATACTAATACTAATACTAATACTAATACTAATACTAATACTAATACTAATACTAATACTAATACTAATACTAATACTAATACTAATACTAATACTAATACTAATACTAATACTAATACTAATACTAATACTAATACTAATACTAATACTAATACTAATACTAATACTAATACTAATACTAATACTAATACTAATACTAATACTAATACTAATACTAATACTAATACTAATACTAATACTAATACTAATACTAATACTAATACTAATACTAATACTAATACTAATACTAATACTAATACTAATACTAATACTAATACTAATACTAATACTAATACTAATACTAATACTAATACTAATACTAATACTAATACTAATACTAATACTAATACTAATACTAATACTAATACTAATACTAATACTAATACTAATACTAATACTAATACTAATACTAATACTAATACTAATACTAATACTAATACTAATACTAATACTAATACTAATACTAATACTAATACTAATACTAATACTAATACTAATACTAATACTAATACTAATACTAATACTAATACTAATACTAATACTAATACTAATACTAATACTAATACTAATACTAATACTAATACTAATACTAATACTAATACTAATACTAATACTAATACTAATACTAATACTAATACTAATACTAATACTAATACTAATACTAATACTAATACTAATACTAATACTAATACTAATACTAATACTAATACTAATACTAATACTAATACTAATACTAATACTAATACTAATACTAATACTAATACTAATACTAATACTAATACTAATACTAATACTAATACTAATACTAATACTAATACTAATACTAATACTAATACTAATACTAATACTAATACAATTTTTGGGATACGTATTACATGTGGTACTATAATTTGAGATTTTCTTCCTTTTAATGATTTGTTGATAGTTTTTCGGGCAATTTTAATTGCTGAGTTAATATCTAATAGGTTTTCCTTCTTTAGTATTTTTGTTGCAGCTCTAATTGATGTTCTAAACAGTTTTTATCATTTATCTTGTTCTTTTTAACATTTTTCTTTTTCTCCAGACCCATACCAAATTTTGTTTTGGCTTTCATTGCGTTAGTAACCATATAGGCAAATGATTTTTCAGCAATACTACTATCTTTTGATAAAACTCGATCCCAAGCTGAATTTTCAAGTATTTTATCAGCTTTATGTCTAATGCTTAAATCCTTATTTTTTGAATAAGCTATATAGAGATCTTTACAAGCAGAGTCCAATAAATTAATTCCTTTGTCACCTCAATTTAAACGTTTTTGTAGTTTTGTTTCAGGTCCACAGTACTAATATCCAGGAAGATAAAGTTCACCAGTTAGAGAGTTTATTTTTTTAGCTACTATACCCTCTCCAACGAAGGTGTTTTTATGACTAAACGTTTTCTGATATTGTATAACTATATCATCTAATTTTATCGATAATAACAGGTAACACTTATAAAATCTATTTAGTTCGTAATATTGTTCCTTCTACTAATTTTTTTTTTGTTTACTTGCCTCTATCTTGACTGATGGTTTCTCAGTCTTTAAACTTGTATATTCTCAACTTCTGTCTTGATGTTACTTTCTTCTTTCATGCGAATTCTTGTTTTTTCCTTTCATATCGCTTAAACATGCACAGTCTTGTTATCTTTGAAAGGTTCTGCACAAAACAAATCGAATTTCACAATATTATGAAATTCCATTATATTTCATTAGGTATTTTCTTATCGACACCAACTGCTTTAACACCATCTCATTTCCGTTTGCTAACAGCAAATAGTACAATAGGTGTCAGCTATTAGATCAGCTTATTAGCACCTGGTCTGTTTTTCAGATCAGCTTTTCAGGAGCTGGTCTGGTTTTCAGATCAGCTTATCAGGACCTGGTCTGGTTCTCAGATTAGCTTATCAGGACCTGGTATGGTTTTCAGATCAGCTTATCAGGACCTGGTCTGGTTATCAGATCAGCTTATTAGAACCTGGTCTGGTTTTCAGATCAGCTTATCAGGACCTGGTCTGGTTTTCAGATCAGCTTATCAGGACCTGGTCTGGTTTTCAGATCAGGCTATTAGGACCTGGTCTGGTTTTCAGATCAGCTTATCAGGAGCTGGTCTGATTTTTAGGTCAGCTTATTAGGAGCTGGTCTGGTTTTCAGGTCAGATGAAATAACTAAAGTCTATCTTTTATTAGCAATATTTTTTTTGTATAACGAAAATCGTTTAATTCAATATATTTGCTTATAATCAAAAATCCATATTTATCCTTCCAACACTCTACAAATTTTATAAAACTTGTCAAAATTCATATTACTGCCAACATGAACCTTGTAAACATGCTTCATATTTTTCTCATCTTACTTAAACATTATGATTACATTTGCATTGTCTCTTATTAAATGCTTATAGCCATATTCATAAAAATTTTAAACAGCATTTCAAATGTTGTTTGAGCAAAATTTGCTAAAATTGTATTCATAATAGAATATTAGCTTAAAAACGTTTTTTAACTTGCGTAAATCAACAAATCTTATAAATTAAAGGCACCCATACTTAAAATGATTTTGAGCTGACGTCGTTCTAGTTTTGCTTCTTGTTTATTTATATTTTTAACTTTGTCTGTATGTATGTAAGTAGTAGGGAACTGGGGTTCCTGTGGCAATTAAAATTGTTAAATTGTTGGTGAAATTGTTAAATTGTGGGTTGAAATTGTTAAATTGTGGCTGAAATTGTTAAATTTTGCTGAAATTTTAAAATTCTTGGAAATTTGTTTTTTTTGTTTACATTAGGAGTTTTTTGTTTACATTAGGAGTTTTTTGTTTACATTAGAAGTTTTTGTTTACATTAAGTGTATGTCTGTCTGCCTGCCTGACCGTGGGAAGTTTGTGTGTGGAATATTTTGTGTGAATGTATTAAGGCGGTTCATAGTTTGGCGGTTTTTATGTGTGTATGTGACGACGGGGAAAATCATGAAAATGGTTTTTCCTAATGCTGACGGAAAATCATCTAATGATTTTTCGTAATTCCGAAGGCAAAACATGATAATTTTTCGTAATACCGAAGGCAAAACATGATAATTTTTCCTAATGCCTACTGCAATACATGATTATTATTTTTTTCAAATGCCGACGGCAAAAAATGAATATAATTTTTTCAAATGCCGACGGGAAAATGATTTTTCATAATGACGACGGGAAAACGTGAAAGTTATTTTTTCTAATGCTAATGTAGGTGTTGCTAGACTGTGGGAATTTAAGGCTGACCGTGATTTGAGTGGGTGGAGTTGTTGCCGTAATATGTAACCATAGGAATTTGCGGATGTGTCTGTCTGTCTGTGAGAATTTAGGTGAGGGTTTGATTGGAAGGGGCGGGGTGTAGTTGAGGTAGATCGATTGCGTGTGTATGTGTGCGTGTGTGTGTGTGTGTGTGTGTGTGTGTGTGTGTGTGTGTGTGTGTATGTTTGTAGGAATTTCAATGTGTGTATTTCTGTAGGAGCTTAGGGCTGATTGTGATTTATGAGGGGTGAGGTGTTCTAGTAATATGTAACCGGGGGAATCTGTGTGTTCGTATGTCTGTAGGAGTTTAAGGCTGACCATGATTTGGGTGGGCAGGGTTGTTGACGTAATATGTATCCATGGGGATTTGTGGATGTGTCTGTCTATAGTAGTTTAAGGCTGATCGTGATTTGAGGTAGGTGAGGATGTTGTTGAGGTAAATTGGTTATGTGTATGTATGTATGTATGTATTTCTGTAAGAATTTAAGATGATTGTGATTTATTAGGGGCGAGGTGTTCTTGTAATATGTAGCCGTGAGAATCTATGTGTATAGACGTCTGTAGAAGTTTAAGACTATCTGTAATTTCAGGTAGGTGAGAGTGTTGTGTTGTTGAGATTAATCTTATATATTGTATATGTATGTATGTATGATCATGGGAATTTGTGTATGTATATCTGAGGGAGAAATTAAGGCTCGTCATGATTTGCAAAAGGTGGGGTGTTGTTGAAATTTTCTTGGATATTTCTTATATGAATTCTGCTATGTAAGTGTGTGTATTTGCGCTAATATTTATATGTAGATAGAAATAAATTGTTTTCAGTATCGACATTTGGTACTATAAAATACTATCATATGTCTGGACTTTCCTAATCTTATTATGTTTTTATACTTACGCTTGTTTTATATTTTCTCATACTTAAATTTGTCTCGCGTTAAAGTCTGCCTATATGAAATTTGTTTATATTACAGATTTTATTTATTTCAATCTTTGAATACATTTTTTTGTCATTGATGTCTTTTGTTCTTCTTGTTGTTGGTGTTGTTGTTGTAATATTCGTCTGTGTATAGATGCGATATATTCAGTTTTTTTTTTTTTTTATTTGAAAATAAAAACGTTTTAATTTTTACCTGCGTTTATTTAAAAGTTTGTGAGGATTTGCTGTTTTTAAGTAAAACTGAATTCCTGAAGATACATACTCTATAGTAATAGCAACTATAATAGAAATATTCCTTATACTAAAATTTACATTTTTTAAAGTTGATGCAACGTTAGTAAGTTAACGTTAGAAATTTTTGGGGTACATAATTTTTTTAACTATAGACTTTTTTCTAGACTTTTCTACATTTGTTTTCGAAATCTTGCTTTGCTTTATGAAAATGTATAAACATTTTTAAATGAAACTGATCCGGCACTCCAGCTTATATACTGATAGTTTTTTTTTTCTTTGGTAGTCAACTTACTTCTTTTTTTATTTTTATTGATAAACATTTAAAATCAAAAGGGAGCTTTATATTGAAATTATTATTTTCATAATTGTTGAAAACAATCACTAGTTTTTTTTTGTGATGAAATCATTTGAAGTTGAAGCTGATATCTTTGCTTACTGTTTTAAATTAAAACTTTATTCAATAGAATAAAGGAGCTTTTTTCTTAAATTCTGATGCAGTTAAGATCGAATATGAGACTGAATTTAAATGTACTTTTAAATTAGTCATAATGAACAAACTTATTTTCTTGTTTAAAAGCGATCATCAGAAAACGAAGTGGTTTTCAGAGACTTTAGGTATACCCTTTCGACGGTTCCTCTAGGATACAAGATGACTTTGTTTGACGAAATTTCTGTTGCTTTATACTGATAATATTTTTACATTAATAAGGTACATATATGTTTGTTTTATGAAGGGTGAGCACCTTTCGCTTTTATTTGTTGTCATATATGATTTTTTTTTTAATTTTATTAAAGTTCAGCGTATTGTGTATATATTTCTGAAATGTTTAAGTGTGTTTTGTGTTCCCATCGGACAGAGTGTACGTATTAGTTGGTCAGTCAGTCTATATTTTTATTTATTTTTTTTTTCTAATGTGCCACTCCTTTTTTCAGATTTTACTACTTGGAATAGAGTATTTTTGTCTAATTTTTTGCTGGGTATATACATTAGGTATGTAGAAATTAGTTTACTTACAAAGAAATGTATGTTTAATAAACAACTATTGTAGCAAATCGATCTCAAATAACTCAGTTACCTCTACCAGCAATTCACCGTCGGTGTTTTCATAAAGTGTTAGAAACAATGAAATATCTATGTTTGGGAAAATTTTTTTGCCTCAAGTAGGTATTTCTACATGAGGTTTGCTGGTTGACTCCTATCGCATTCATATGTAATGATTATCCACTTAAAAAGTCATCATCACCATCAATCACTCCCGTATACAATACATTCATGAGTTGGGTTGATCCAGATACAATTGCTGTCTCATCACCTTCTAACAGCTTTATATATTTGCTAGTATGCATGCCTTAGCATGCTTCTATCGATAGTGACGTAAGAGTCCGAGATGTAGTAGTGTTACAATTAAAAATCTTTACTATTAGAATTAACCAGTTCGCTCTTTTGAATTTTTGCAAAGTAGATACATATGTATGTTTGTATTTAAGTGACCACAAAATCATAAAATTTCCTTGCTTACAAAATTGTATGACGTGAGGATTTTTTTTTTTTTGAAATTATTCATGCTTCGGCATGCTTTCATTTTTTTTCTGTAAATTTATTTAATACTCATACAGATACAGATATAAAGTAAGATCTGTTTGCAGTATTATGCTTCAGCATGATTCTAGTTGAAGCGTATATTCATTCACTAAGTTTGCTTGATACTTATTCATACACATGTACATTCTTAAAGATTGGATATCAAAGTCCAAATTCCGTAGTTTATCTATATTTTCTAAAGATCTGATAGCTAAAGAAATAAATAGAGCGAAGATCTTCTATAATAATCCCATTTTCATATTGTAAAATTTTGCGTTCTAACGCTTTCGATGGGAAAATGTACATACAACTTTATAAAAGTGATAATATGATGTGCTGCTGAATATAGCACTATGTTATAGTTTATTTTAAACACTGAAGTCTTAGCAAATTTCATTCAGACTAACAAGTTTAGAGAATTCTACTACATTTAGCTAATTATCTAGTTCCACTACATTTAGTTAATTACCTTTCTTAAGACCCATCATTCCTAATCAATCCTACAAAAAACTAGATTTTTCGTTTTAATTTAATTTTTATTTTTATTAAATTCAACATTCATTCTTAAAATTACTTTATACTGTATTAAGCAGCTTTTTCTCATTTGTTGAGTTAACTTTAATCGTAAACATTTTAATGTTGAGATAAATTTTTCTATTTTATGCGCTAAGTAATTCTTTATATATGTATACCAATCCTTTTATATGAACCATTAAAGCTGATTCTTTTCACATCATTCCTTTTAATGCTCAATTAAAGCATTGTACTATTGATGCTTTCATATTAAGTAATGTTTAATCTTCTATTTATGTATGAGTTTTCCAAAGTATTTATTAAAAAATTCCTTAGAATCATCTTTTTTTTAGTTTTTTTGTTTTTTTTTTGGTACCCGCACCACTTCAAAAATATTTTCCATTCCTTGGTTTTTTGAGTGCAGCTTTTATTTTCAGCTGTACTACAATTTGAGATGTGTCAATAACAGTCTTCAAAAAATCAACAATTTCTATTTTCTGTAGAATAGTTCTCCATTTCACCTAACTTAGCTCCATAAAACTTAATATATTCCTGTCATTGCATCTCTACAAGCACAAACAATTTTCGACTTTTAAAATGGAGTTCGTTTACTAAATTTCTTTTTAAAGACATTGAGTTGTTTTACAGATCTTTTCGATAGTGTGGTGATCTACATGTTGCACTTTCAGCTATTTATACTAACATGTAGTTAATTTTCTAATCTATATATTTAATCGTACAACTCTTCAATTTATTTTTAATTATTTAATTTTTAGAATTCCTTTTCAATTTTATAACTCTCTTCCTTCTCTAATTTTATTTCACGTTGTAGTCCACCAATATGCATTTGAATATATTCTTGAATTATATCAATGCCTTAAGCTATATTATTAATTTGTTCTTTAGTTTGTCGATTTCAGTTTCCAGAAAAATTAACTTATATCATCGTTCTC
>CATLJX010000006.1:22500-28026 GCA_949987645.1 Tachina grossa | reverse complement strand
TTATTATTATTATTATTATTATTATTATTATTATTATTATTATTATTATTATTATTATTATTATTATTATTATTATTATTATTATTATTATTATTATTATTATTATTATTATTATTATTATTATTATTATTATTATTATTATTATTATTATTATTATTATTATTATTATTATTATTATTATTATTATTATTATTATTATTATTATTATTATTATTATTATTATTATTATTATTATTATTATTATTATTATTATTATTATTATTATTATTATTATTATTATTATTATTATTATTATTATTATTATTATTATTATTATTATTATTATTATTATTATTATTATTATTATTATTATTATTATTATTATTATTATTATTATTATTATTATTATTATTATTATTATTATTATTATTATTATTATTATTATTATTATTATTATTATTATTATTATTATTATTATTATTATTATTATTATTATTATTATTATTATTATTATTATTATTATTATTATTATTATTATTATTATTATTATTATTATTATTATTATTATTATTATTATTATTATTATTATTATTATTATTATTATTATTATTATTATTATTATTATTATTATTATTATTATTATTATTATTATTATTATTATTATTATTATTATTATTATTATTATTATTATTATTATTATTATTATTATTATTATTATTATTATTATTATTATTATTATTATTATTATTATTATTATTATTATTATTATTATTATTATTATTATTATTATTATTATTATTATTATTATTATTATTATTATTATTATTATTATTATTATTATTATTATTATTATTATTATTATTATTATTATTATTATTATTATTATTATTATTATTATTATTATTATTATTATTATTATTATTATTATTATTATTATTATTATTATTATTATTATTATTATTATTATTATTATTATTATTATTATTATTATTATTATTATTATTATTATTATTATTATTATTATTATTATTATTATTATTATTATTATTATTATTATTATTATTATTATTATTATTATTATTATTATTATTATTATTATTATTATTATTATTATTATTATTATTATTATTATTATTATTATTATTATTATTATTATTATTATTATTATTATTATTATTATTATTATTATTATTATTATTATTATTATTATTATTATTATTATTATTATTATTATTATTATTATTATTATTATTATTATTATTATTATTATTATTATTATTATTATTATTATTATTATTATTATTATTATTATTATTATTATTATTATTATTATTATTATTATTATTATTATTATTATTATTATTATTATTATTATTATTATTATTATTATTATTATTATTATTATTATTATTATTATTATTATTATTATTATTATTATTATTATTATTATTATTATTATTATTATTATTATTATTATTATTATTATTATTATTATTATTATTATTATTATTATTATTATTATTATTATTATTATTATTATTATTATTATTATTATTATTATTATTATTATTATTATTATTATTATTATTATTATTATTATTATTATTATTATTATTATTATTATTATTATTATTATTATTATTATTATTATTATTATTATTATTATTATTATTATTATTATTATTATTATTATTATTATTATTATTATTATTATTATTATTATTATTATTATTATTATTATTATTATTATTATTATTATTATTATTATTATTATTATTATTATTATTATTATTATTATTATTATTATTATTATTATTATTATTATTATTATTATTATTATTATTATTATTATTATTATTATTATTATTATTATTATTATTATTATTATTATTATTATTATTATTATTATTATTATTATTATTATTATTATTATTATTATTATTATTATTATTATTATTATTATTATTATTATTATTATTATTATTATTATTATTATTATTATTATTATTATTATTATTATTATTATTATTATTATTATTATTATTATTATTATTATTATTATTATTATTATTATTATTATTATTATTATTATTATTATTATTATTATTATTATTATTATTATTATTATTATTATTATTATTATTATTATTATTATTATTATTATTATTATTATTATTATTATTATTATTATTATTATTATTATTATTATTATTATTATTATTATTATTATTATTATTATTATTATTATTATTATTATTATTATTATTATTATTATTATTATTATTATTATTATTATTATTATTATTATTATTATTATTATTATTATTATTATTATTATTATTATTATTATTATTATTATTATTATTATTATTATTATTATTATTATTATTATTATTATTATTATTATTATTATTATTATTATTATTATTATTATTATTATTATTATTATTATTATTATTATTATTATTATTATTATTATTATTATTATTATTATTATTATTATTATTATTATTATTATTATTATTATTATTATTATTATTATTATTATTATTATTATTATTATTATTATTATTATTATTATTATTATTATTATTATTATTATTATTATTATTATTATTATTATTATTATTATTATTATTATTATTATTATTATTATTATTATTATTATTATTATTATTATTATTATTATTATTATTATTATTATTATTATTATTATTATTATTATTATTATTATTATTATTATTATTATTATTATTATTATTATTATTATTATTATTATTATTATTATTATTATTATTATTATTATTATTATTATTATTATTATTATTATTATTATTATTATTATTATTATTATTATTATTATTATTATTATTATTATTATTATTATTATTATTATTATTATTATTATTATTATTATTATTATTATTATTATTATTATTATTATTATTATTATTATTATTATTATTATTATTATTATTATTATTATTATTATTATTATTATTATTATTATTATTATTATTATTATTATTATTATTATTATTATTATTATTATTATTATTATTATTATTATTATTATTATTATTATTATTATTATTATTATTATTATTATTATTATTATTATTATTATTATTATTATTATTATTATTATTATTATTATTATTATTATTATTATTATTATTATTATTATTATTATTATTATTATTATTATTATTATTTATTATTATTATTATTATTATTATTATTATTATTATTATTATTATTATTATTATTATTATTATTATTATTATTATTATTATTATTATTATTATTATTATTATTATTATTATTATTATTATTATTATTATTATTATTATTATTATTATTATTATTATTATTATTATTATTATTATTATTATTATTATTATTATTATTATTATTATTATTATTATTATTATTATTATTATTATTATTATTATTATTATTATTATTATTATTATTATTATTATTATTATTATTATTATTATTATTATTATTATTATTATTATTATTATTATTATTATTATTATTATTATTATTATTATTATTATTATTATTATTATTATTATTATTATTATTATTTATTATTATTATTATTATTATTATTATTATTATTATTATTATTATTATTATTATTATTATTATTATTATTATTATTATTATTATTATTATTATTATTATTATTATTATTATTATTATTATTATTATTATTATTATTATTATTATTATTATTATTATTATTATTATTATTATTATTATTATTATTATTATTATTATTATTATTATTATTATTATTATTATTATTATTATTATTATTATTATTATTATTATTATTATTATTATTATTATTATTATTATTATTATTATTATTATTATTATTATTATTATTATTATTATTATTATTATTATTATTATTATTATTATTATTATTATTATTATTATTATTATTATTATTATTATTATTATTATTATTATTATTATTATTATTATTATTATTATTATTATTATTATTTATTATTATTATTATTATTATTATTATTATTATTATTATTATTATTATTATTATTATTATTATTATTATTATTATTATTATTATTATTATTATTATTATTATTATTATTATTATTATTATTATTATTATTATTATTATTATTATTATTATTATTATTATTATTATTATTATTATTATTATTATTATTATTATTATTATTATTATTATTATTATTATTATTATTATTATTATTATTATTATTATTATTATTATTATTATTATTATTATTATTATTATTATTATTATTATTATTATTATTATTATTATTATTATTATTATTATTATTATTATTATTATTATTATTATTATTATTATTATTATTATTATTATTATTATTATTATTATTATTATTATTATTATTATATTATTATTATTATTATTATTATTATTATTATTATTATTATTATTATTATTATTATTATTATTATTATTATTATTATTATTATTATTATTATTATTATTATTATTATTATTATTATTATTATTATTATTATTATTATTATTATTATTATTATTATTATTATTATTATTATTATTATTATTATTATTATTATTATTATTATTATTATTATTATTATTATTATTATTATTATTATTATTATTATTATTATTATTATTATTATTATTATTATTATTATTATTATTATTATTATTATTATTATTATTATTATTATTATTATTATTATTATTATTATTATTATTATTATTATTATTATTATTATTATTATTATTATTATTATTATTATTATTATTATTATTATTATTATTATTATTATTATTATTATTATTTATTATTATTATTATTATTATTATTATTATTATTATTATTATTATTATTATTATTATTATTATTATTATTATTATTATTATTATTATTATTATTATTATTATTATTATTATTATTATTATTATTATTATTATTATTATTATTATTATTATTATTATTATTATTATTATTATTATTATTATTATTATTATTATTATTATTATTATTATTATTATTATTATTATTATTATTATTATTATTATTATTATTATTATTATTATTATTATTATTATTATTATTATTATTATTATTATTATTATTATTATTATTATTATTATTATTATTATTATTATTATTATTATTATTATTATTATTATTATTATTATTATTATTATTATTATTATTATTATTATTATTATTATTATTATTATTATTATTATTATTATTATTATTATTATTATTATTATTATTATTATTATTATTATTATTATTATTATTATTATTATTATTATTATTATTATTATTATTATTATTATTATTATTATTATTATTATTATTATTATTATTATTATTATTATTATTATTATTATTATTATTATTATTATTATTATTATTATTATTATTATTATTATTATTATTATTATTATTATTATTATTATTATTATTATTATTATTATTATTATTATTATTATTATTATTATTATTATTATTATTA
>CATLJX010000006.1:0-17500 GCA_949987645.1 Tachina grossa | reverse complement strand
ATTATTATTATTATTATTATTATTATTATTATTATTATTATTATTATTATTATTATTATTATTATTATTATTATTATTATTATTATTATTATTATTATTATTATTATTATTATTATTATTATTATTATTATTATTATTATTATTATTATTATTATTATTATTATTATTATTATTATTATTATTATTATTATTATTATTATTATTATTATTATTATTATTATTATTATTATTATTATTATTATTATTATTATTATTATTATTATTATTATTATTATTATTATTATTATTATTATTATTATTATTATTATTATTATTATTATTATTATTATTATTATTATTATTATTATTATTATTATTATTATTATTATTATTATTATTATTATTATTATTATTATTATTATTATTATTATTATTATTATTATTATTATTATTATTATTATTATTATTATTATTATTATTATTATTATTATTATTATTATTATTATTATTATTATTATTATTATTATTATTATTATTATTATTATTATTATTATTATTATTATTATTATTATTATTATTATTATTATTATTATTATTATTATTATTATTATTATTATTATTATTATTATTATTATTATTATTATTATTATTATTATTATTATTATTATTATTATTATTATTATTATTATTATTATTATTATTATTATTATTATTATTATTATTATTATTATTATTATTATTATTATTATTATTATTATTATTATTATTATTATTATTATTATTATTATTATTATTATTATTATTATTATTATTATTATTATTATTATTATTATTATTATTATTATTATTATTATTATTATTATTATTATTATTATTATTATTATTATTATTATTATTATTATTATTATTATTATTATTATTATTATTATTATTATTATTATTATTATTATTATTATTATTATTATTATTATTATTATTATTATTATTATTATTATTATTATTATTATTATTATTATTATTATTATTATTATTATTATTATTATTATTATTATTATTATTATTATTATTATTATTATTATTATTATTATTATTATTATTATTATTATTATTATTATTATTATTATTATTATTATTATTATTATTATTATTATTATTATTATTATTATTATTATTATTATTATTATTATTATTATTATTATTATTATTATTATTATTATTATTATTATTATTATTATTATTATTATTATTATTATTATTATTATTATTATTATTATTATTATTATTATTATTATTATTATTATTATTGTTAAGTGTTACGTAAAAATATTCCTACAGGGTTAAAGCAAAGAACTATCTGGAAGTATTTAACTAAAGCACTAAACGTACACACATATTTACGTGCAAATACTATAGCAACAACAATAATTGTAACATAGCTACAGACACACACACATGCAAATAAAAGTGCGAGCACTGTACTACCAGTACAGACCGCATTGCCAACATAAGAGTCGTTACTTTTAAATTCAAAAGTAACGACCAATCGAATTATCTACAAACGCCTAGAAGCAGCAACATGAATTTTCCCGATTGTGCTAGAGGACTGTTTGAACATCTGGCTACCAATAGTAAAATGACAATACAGATGGCATCATGCACCTATCAGGCGAACATTCGAGATCCGGTTCCTGTACTATAAAAAGTGGCAGCATGTGCGAGAACAGAGCAGTACTAATCAGAAAGTAGTCAAGTTAAGACTTCGTTCAAAGTGGGTAATAACGATAAGAAGTGATTAAGTAAAGAAAGACAAGTTATAATTTGCTTCGTTAAGAATAAAAGGAAAAACAGTAGCAAACAAATAAAATAAAAATTGTGTATTATTTATTTTTTATTTTTGAGCAATGAAAAGAACTCACACGTTTAATAAAATTTAAACGTAACATTTGGTGTCAGAAGTGGGATTGCAAAATTAAAATAAAAATAATAAATTAATTAGAAAATAATTAATTTGCAATACGAGGAAGAATGAAATTTCAAGAGCTTAAGGTGGAGCAACTCAAGAAAGAGTTGAACAATCTGGACTTGCCAACAACTGGTAATAAGGTTGAACTACAGAAAAGATTGTTGGAAGAGTTCCAGCGGCGCAACATCGATATAGAAAGCTACGAGTTCGATGAAAAAGAAGAAATTGAGGTATGTACTCGTGCAGCAGCAACCAGTACAGACATTGGTGCAATGTTTGCTGCTATGATGAGTAAAATGGAGGCAAACAATGAGAAAATGGAAACAATGCTTCAAGAAACTTCTAGAGCAAAGAATGAAATGAAGGCAAACAATGACAAACTGCTAGGCCAAATGGATGAGAGGTTTCAGGAGTCTTCTAGAGCAATGAAGGCTGAAATTCAGGAGTCTATGAAGGCCACAAATCAGAAACTTCAAGAAATTTCTGAGGCCTTTTATAGAAGAGTAGATGGCATTGAAGTACAAGTCAGCAAGTTTGACGAGAAAATATCAGAGCTAGAGAACAAATTCCATAGCTTAGAAATTGGTGGCGTGGCAGTACAAGTGAAAGATGTAGACGAGAAGTTGCACGAACTGGAAGCAAAAATCGTCAATCTCCAGGGCCAAGGCGGACCAGTGCGATTTGTTCCAGAAGTTTCCAGCAGGATAAAGACGCCTTGTTTTGATGGCAGTGCACCACTGAACATCTTTCAATTTCAGTTCGAAACAGTGGCTAACAGAAATGGTTGGGACAGTGAAGAAAAGGCCATAGAGCTAGTTTTGGCCTTAAAAGGTGCGTCAGCAGAAGTTCTCGAAACTGTGCCAGTAGGCTGCAGAAACAGTTTTGATGACATAATGGCGGCACTGCAACGCAAATATGGCGGTGAGCACAAGCGTGACATATACCGCATGGAATTGCGATGTAGAGGACAAAAACCCAATGAGTCTCTACAAGATTTCGCAATGGAAATCGAGCGGTTGGTGCAGCTTACGTATCCAGGCGAAAACCATCCATTCCTGGATCATGTCAAAACGGAGGCGTTTGTTAATGGCATCCGCGACCCTGATATCAAACTTGCAGTGTGTGCTACGCAAAAGGCAACCTTCACAGAAATGGTTTCATTTGCACTAACTCAGGAGACTGCTAGATTGATTTTGAAGCCACAGGTGTGCAAGGTACGGAACGTGGAAGTACTTGCCGAAAATGATAATAGTCTAGTCTCTAGCATTAAGGAGGCCGTGAGACAAGCATTGGCGGAGAAAGAGCAAAAAGTTAATAATAAGTGCTATAACTGCGGCAAAGTTGGTCATTACCAGCGCAACTGCAAGGCGCCAAGAAAGAGAGCCAGATCTGTTTCGCCATCAAGGAACAGTAAACGGGTGTACCAACAAACAACACAAGAGTCCCCGTTAAACTAAAACGAGCTAGCACTAAGGGGCAAGAGCTAGCTCCCACAAACGACGGCCCCACAATCTCCATATCAGTGATGCAACAGAAAAATAGCAACCTTACTGCATGCGGATACATCAACGGTGAAAAGCACATCCTTACCATAGACACAGGAGCGTCACAGTCAATAATCAGGCCCAATGTAGTGAAGGGGAAATGTGAAACTATAAGTAATATACGACTACGTACAGCTACTGGGGAGCCTGCCACTGTCTATGGTAAAACTGAGGCGAAGGTGACTATTGCCAATATCAGTGTGAAACACGTATTTATTGTTGCCGATATTGTAGACGAGGTTATTATTGGAGCCGATTTTATGATAAACCACGGAATCAACTTGCATATGGGGCAACAAGTGATGATTTGGCGTAATGTTGAAATACCGCTTGATGTTGGATATGACAATCAGATGCACGTCAAGAAACTGCTTGCTATTGAAAATCAGACATTACCACCACGGTCTGAATCAGTAATATGGGCACAAATGGAGGGAGATTGTGAGGACAATCGGTTGTGGGTAGTAGAACCAGCAGAAATTAAGAGCGAGCTATTAACAGCAAAAGCCCTCGTAAGAACTTGCAATGGAAGAAAGGTTCCCATACGGGTACTAAATTTATCAGGCCAAGAAAAAGTCATCAACAAGAATTCCGAAATAGGTCAATGTGCTCAAGCAGAGGCAATAATAAACTGCGATAAAAAGCCAAAACCTGCCAATTTGTCTGCAAAGGAGTGTGAAGAATTTCAGGCATATGTGGAGCGATGGGTAGCAGGGCTATCACCTCCTGACAGAAATAAAGCCAAGCAACTGCTAAAAAGGCACGCCTGCATTTTTGCCGGGCAGAATAAAAGCCAAGGGAGAACGGCAATAGTGAAACACGAAATAAATACTGGTGAAGCAAGGCCAATAAAACTGGCACCCAGAAGTATACCACTGGCTAAGCGAACTGAGGTAAAAGAGCTCGTCAATGAAATGGAGCGGTGTGGTGTAATCGAACCATCTTCAAGTCCCTGGAGCTCACCGGTAGTGTTAGTAAGGAAAAAGGACGGCAGTACTCGATTTTGCGTCGATTATAGGAAACTTAACGACGTGACCAAAAAGGACAGTTATCCGCTGCCAAGAATTGACGACACCTTAGACACGCTTGCTGGAACGAAATGGTTCTCCACATTGGATCTACAAAGCGGCTATTGGCAGGTGGAGATTGCAGAGAAAGACAAGGAGAAAACTGCTTTCAGCGCATGCGATGGTCTGTGGCAGTTTAATGTTATGCCATTTGGGCTCTGCAATGCTCCGGCTACTTTCGAGCGGCTCATGGAGCAAGTGTTAAAAGGACTGCACTGGAAAACATGCTTGGTGTATCTTGACGACATAATTGTAATGGGGAAGACTTTTGATGAACACCTTAAAAATCTGACTGAAGTCTTTCAGCGCATATCATCGGCTGGACTCAAACTCAGCATCAAAAAGTGTGCACTATTCCAGAAAGAGGTGAAGTATCTGGGCCATAAAGTTACAGCAGATGGTATTTCAACAGATGAAGATAAGATACGAGCAGTAAAGGACTGGCCTCGTCCAAGAAATCTTCACGAATTGCGCAGCTTTTTGGGCCTTTGCACATACTACAGACGCTTTGTGCCAAATTTTGCCAGCGTAGCTGCAAGCTTGCATGAGCTAACAAAGAAGTCGCAACCATACGATTGGGGTGAATTGCAGGAGAATGCTTTCCAGACACTAAAAGATTTATTGTGCACATCACCAGTCTTATCATATCCAGTTGCTGGGGAAAAATTTGTGCTAGATAGCGATGCAAGTGGATATGGAATAGGAGGTGTGTTATCACAGGTGATTAATGGAACAGAAAAAGTAGTGGGCTATTACAGCCGAATACTTTCGAAACCTGAGAGGAACTACTGTGTGACACGACGGGAGCTTCTGGCAGTGTTGGAGTGCATTAAGCATTTTCATAAATACTTGTATGGCCAACACTTTACTTTAAGAACTGACCATTCTGCGCTCAGGTGGCTACTGCAGTTTAAAAATCCTGAAGGGCAGCTAGCACGCTGGATTGAACGTCTTCAGAGCTACAACTTCAGCATTGAGCACAGAAAGGGTGCAAGGCATAATAATGCTGATGCTCTGTCACGACGCCCCTGTAGCTTAGAGTGCAGACATTGTTCAAAAGTCGAGGCGAAAGAATGTGTCATTGATGTCAGGCTTACAAAAATTGGTACGGAAGAAGACTGGTCAGAGGCGCAAAGGGCAGATCCAGCACTGGGAAAAATTATAGCAGCTAAAGAGGAGGATAGAAGACCCACCCGTAATGAGATATCAGCTGAAAGTCCACTGGTAAAATCGTATTGGGCTCAGTGGGACAGCCTGAATTTGATAAATGGTTGTTTGTATCGTGTCTGGGAAAGTGTAGACGGTAAGACGGTTTCCAATCTGATCGTGGTCCCAACATCCAAGAGGAGCGAGGTGTTGAAGGAGTTCCATAATGGACCCAGCGGTGGTCACCTGGGCGTAACAAAAACGCTCGAAAAGTTAAAACAGCGTTTTTATTGGATTGGATGTCAACAAGCCGTAGCCGAATGGATAGCGAATTGCACACAGTGTATGAAGGCTAAAGGTCCAGCAAAACGAAGTCGGGGTCTGCTGCAAAAATATAACTCGGGAGCACCCTTTGAGAGGATAGCAATGGATGTAGCAGGACCTTTTCCGGTCAGCAACGCTGGGAATCGTTATATTCTTGTAGTGATGGACTATTTCAGCAAATGGCCAGAAGTTTATGCCATACCTAACCAGGAAGCCAGAACGGTTGTGGACGCGTTTGTAAACAACTGGGTATGTCGCTATGGAGTTCCTATTGAACTGCACTCTGACCAAGGTAGAAATTTTGAGTCTGCCATATTTAAAGACATGTGCGAGCGATATGGGATAAAGAAAACCAGAACCACACCACTTCACCCACAGTCTGATGGCATGGTAGAGAGGTTCAACCGTACATTAGAAGAATATTTGCGAAAAGTAGTGAGCACGCATCAAAAGGACTGGGACGAACACATTCCGGAGTTTCTATTAGCATACAGGTCAGCTGTGCATAACACAACATCGCGAACACCTGCAAAAATTATTTTTGGAGCTGAGTTAAAGTTGCCTGGAGATTTAGAGTTCGGCGTCAAGCCTACACTAACAAATGAAGCAGATACTGGCCCTTTCCAAAGGCAAGAAAATTTAAATGAGCTACATGAATTTATCCGTAGCCGAATTAAAATGGTCAGTAATAAGATGAAAGTTAGATATGACCGTGCTGCAAATTCTAAAGGCTTTAATGAAGGTCAATTGGTTCTACTTTTCAACCCACAGCGGAAAATAGGATTGTCTCCAAAACTACAGACTCACTGGGAGGGACCATATACGGTGGTAAAAAGGTTAAACGATGTCGTCTACAGAATACAAAAACACAATAGCCCAAGATCAAAAATGAAAGTTGTACATTTAGAACGACTCGCAAACTATGGAAAGCCGGATAATGTGCCTATTCGGGACGAACAGGCTTAAGTGGGCGGCAGTGTTACGTAAAAATATTCCTACAGGGTTAAAGCAAAGAACTATCTGGAAGTATTTAACTAAAGCACTAAACGTACACACATATTTACGTGCAAATACTATAGCAACAACAATAATTGTATACATAGCTACAGACACACACACATGCAAATAAAAGTGCGAGCACTGTACTACCAGTACAGACCGCATTGCCAACATAAGAGTCGTTACTTTTAAATTCAAAAGTAACGACCAATCGAATTATCTACAAACGCCTAGAAGCAGCAACATGAATTTTCCCGATTGTGCTAGAGGACTGTTTGAACATCTGGCTACCAATAGTAAATGACAATACAGATGGCATCATGCACCTATCAGGCGAACATTCGAGATCCGGTTCCTGTACTATAAAAAGTGGCAGCATGTGCGAGAACAGAGCAGTACTAATCAGAAAGTAGTCAAGTTAAGACTTCGTTCAAAGTGGGTAATAACGATAAGAAGTGATTAAGTAAAGAAAGACAAGTTATAATTTGCTTCGTTAAGAATAAAAGGAAAAACAGTAGCAAACAAATAAAATAAAAATTGTGTATTATTTATTTTTTATTTTTGAGCAATGAAAAGAACTCACACGTTTAATAAAATTTAAACGTAACATTATTATTATTATTATTATTATTATTATTATTATTATTATTATTATTATTATTATTATTATTATTATTATTATTATTATTATTATTATTATTATTATTATTATTATTATTATTATTATTATTATTATTATTATTATTATTATTATTATTATTATTATTATTATTATTATTATTATTATTATTATTATTATTATTATTATTATTATTATTATTATTATTATTATTATTATTATTATTATTATTATTATTATTATTATTATTATTATTATTATTATTATTATTATTATTATTATTATTATTATTATTATTATTATTATTATTATTATTATTATTATTATTATTATTATTATTATTATTATTATTATTATTATTATTATTATTATTATTATTATTATTATTATTATTATTATTATTATTATTATTATTATTATTATTATTATTATTATTATTATTATTATTATTATTATTATTATTATTATTATTATTATTATTATTATTATTATTATTATTATTATTATTATTATTATTATTATTATTATTATTATTATTATTATTATTATTATTATTATTATTATTATTATTATTATTATTATTATTATTATTATTATTATTATTATTATTATTATTATTATTATTATTATTATTATTATTATTATTATTATTATTATTATTATTATTATTATTATTATTATTATTATTATTATTATTATTATTATTATTATTATTATTATTATTATTATTATTATTATTATTATTATTATTATTATTATTATTATTATTATTATTATTATTATTATTATTATTATTATTATTATTATTATTATTATTATTATTATTATTATTATTATTATTATTATTATTATTATTATTATTATTATTATTATTATTATTATTATTATTATTATTATTATTATTATTATTATTATTATTATTATTATTATTATTATTATTATTATTATTATTATTATTATTATTATTATTATTATTATTATTATTATTATTATTATTATTATTATTATTATTATTATTATTATTATTATTATTATTATTATTATTATTATTATTATTATTATTATTATTATTATTATTATTATTATTATTATTATTATTATTATTATTATTATTATTATTATTATTATTATTATTATTATTATTATTATTATTATTATTATTATTATTATTATTATTATTATTATTATTATTATTATTATTATTATTATTATTATTATTATTATTATTATTATTATTATTATTATTATTATTATTATTATTATTATTATTATTATTATTATTATTATTATTATTATTATTATTATTATTATTATTATTATTATTATTATTATTATTATTATTATTATTATTATTATTATTATTATTATTATTATTATTATTATTATTATTATTATTATTATTATTATTATTATTATTATTATTATTATTATTATTATTATTATTATTATTATTATTATTATTATTATTATTATTATTATTATTATTATTATTATTATTATTATTATTATTATTATTATTATTATTATTATTATTATTATTATTATTATTATTATTATTATTATTATTATTATTATTATTATTATTATTATTATTATTATTATTATTATTATTATTATTATTATTATTATTATTATTATTATTATTATTATTATTATTATTATTATTATTATTATTATTATTATTATTATTATTATTATTATTATTATTATTATTATTATTATTATTATTATTATTATTATTATTATTATTATTATTATTATTATTATTATTATTATTATTATTATTATTATTATTATTATTATTATTATTATTATTATTATTATTATTATTATTATTATTATTATTATTATTATTATTATTATTATTATTATTATTATTATTATTATTATTATTATTATTATTATTATTATTATTATTATTATTATTATTATTATTATTATTATTATTATTATTATTATTATTATTATTATTATTATTATTATTATTATTATTATTATTATTATTATTATTATTATTATTATTATTATTATTATTATTATTATTATTATTATTATTATTATTATTATTATTATTATTATTATTATTATTATTATTATTATTATTATTATTATTATTATTATTATTATTATTATTATTATTATTATTATTATTATTATTATTATTATTATTATTATTATTATTATTATTATTATTATTATTATTATTATTATTATTATTATTATTATTATTATTATTATTATTATTATTATTATTATTATTATTATTATTATTATTATTATTATTATTATTATTATTATTATTATTATTATTATTATTATTATTATTATTATTATTATTATTATTATTATTATTATTATTATTATTATTATTATTATTATTATTATTATTATTATTATTATTATTATTATTATTATTATTATTATTATTATTATTATTATTATTATTATTATTATTATTATTATTATTATTATTATTATTATTATTATTATTATTATTATTATTATTATTATTATTATTATTATTATTATTATTATTATTATTATTATTATTATTATTATTATTATTATTATTATTATTATTATTATTATTATTATTATTATTATTATTATTATTATTATTATTATTATTATTATTATTATTATTATTATTATTATTATTATTATTATTATTATTATTATTATTATTATTATTATTATTATTATTATTATTATTATTATTATTATTATTATTATTATTATTATTATTATTATTATTATTATTATTATTATTATTATTATTATTATTATTATTATTATTATTATTATTATTATTATTATTATTATTATTATTATTATTATTATTATTATTATTATTATTATTATTATTATTATTATTATTATTATTATTATTATTATTATTATTATTATTATTATTATTATTATTATTATTATTATTATTATTATTATTATTATTATTATTATTATTATTATTATTATTATTATTATTATTATTATTATTATTATTATTATTATTATTATTATTATTATTATTATTATTATTATTATTATTATTATTATTATTATTATTATTATTATTATTATTATTATTATTATTATTATTATTATTATTATTATTATTATTATTATTATTATTATTATTATTATTATTATTATTATTATTATTATTATTATTATTATTATTATTATTATTATTATTATTATTATTATTATTATTATTATTATTATTATTATTATTATTATTATTATTATTATTATTATTATTATTATTATTATTATTATTATTATTATTATTATTATTATTATTATTATTATTATTATTATTATTATTATTATTATTATTATTATTATTATTATTATTATTATTATTATTATTATTATTATTATTATTATTATTATTATTATTATTATTATTATTATTATTATTATTATTATTATTATTATTATTATTATTATTATTATTATTATTATTATTATTATTATTATTATTATTATTATTATTATTATTATTATTATTATTATTATTATTATTATTATTATTATTATTATTATTATTATTATTATTATTATTATTATTATTATTATTATTATTATTATTATTATTATTATTATTATTATTATTATTATTATTATTATTATTATTATTATTATTATTATTATTATTATTATTATTATTATTATTATTATTATTATTATTATTATTATTATTATTATTATTATTATTATTATTATTATTATTATTATTATTATTATTATTATTATTATTATTATTATTATTATTATTATTATTATTATTATTATTATTATTATTATTATTATTATTATTATTATTATTATTATTATTATTATTATTATTATTATTATTATTATTATTATTATTATTATTATTATTATTATTATTATTATTATTATTATTATTATTATTATTATTATTATTATTATTATTATTATTATTATTATTATTATTATTATTATTATTATTATTATTATTATTATTATTATTATTATTATTATTATTATTATTATTATTATTATTATTATTATTATTATTATTATTATTATTATTATTATTATTATTATTATTATTATTATTATTATTATTATTATTATTATTATTATTATTATTATTATTATTATTATTATTATTATTATTATTATTATTATTATTATTATTATTATTATTATTATTATTATTATTATTATTATTATTATTATTATTATTATTATTATTATTATTATTATTATTATTATTATTATTATTATTATTATTATTATTATTATTATTATTATTATTATTATTATTATTATTATTATTATTATTATTATTATTATTATTATTATTATTATTATTATTATTATTATTATTATTATTATTATTATTATTATTATTATTATTATTATTATTATTATTATTATTATTATTATTATTATTATTATTATTATTATTATTATTATTATTATTATTATTATTATTATTATTATTATTATTATTATTATTATTATTATTATTATTATTATTATTATTATTATTATTATTATTATTATTATTATTATTATTATTATTATTATTATTATTATTATTATTATTATTATTATTATTATTATTATTATTATTATTATTATTATTATTATTATTATTATTATTATTATTATTATTATTATTATTATTATTATTATTATTATTATTATTATTATTATTATTATTATTATTATTATTATTATTATTATTATTATTATTATTATTATTATTATTATTATTATTATTATTATTATTATTATTATTATTATTATTATTATTATTATTATTATTATTATTATTATTATTATTATTATTATTATTATTATTATTATTATTATTATTATTATTATTATTATTATTATTATTATTATTATTATTATTATTATTATTATTATTATTATTATTATTATTATTATTATTATTATTATTATTATTATTATTATTATTATTATTATTATTATTATTATTATTATTATTATTATTATTATTATTATTATTATTATTATTATTATTATTATTATTATTATTATTATATTATTATTATTATTATTATTATTATTATTATTATTATTATTATTATTATTATTATTATTATTATTATTATTATTATTATTATTATATTATTATTATTATTATTATTATTATTATTATTATTATTATTATTATTATTATTATTATTATTATTATTATTATTATTATTATTATTATTATTATTATTATTATATTATTATTATTATTATTATTATTATTATTATTATTATTATTATTATTATTATTATTATTATTATTATTATTATTATTATTATTATTATTATTATTATTATTATTATTATTATTATTATTATTATTATTATTATTATTATTATTATTATTATTATTATTATTATTATATTATTATTATATTATTATTATTATTATTATTATTATTATTATTATTATTATTATTATTATTATTATTATTATTATTATTATTATTATTATTATTATTATTATTATTATTATTATTATTATTATTATTATTATTATTATTATTATTATTATTATTATTATTATTATTATTATTATTATTATTATTATTATTATTATTATTATTATTATTATTATTATTATTATTATTATTATTATTATTATTATTATTATTATTATTATTATTATTATTATTATTATTATTATTATTATTATTATTATTATTATTATTATTATTATTATTATTATTATTATTATTATTATTATTATTATTATTATTATTATTATTATTATTATTATTATTATTATTATTATTATTATTATTATTATTATTATTATTATTATTATTATTATTATTATTATTATTATTATTATTATTATTATTATTATTATTATTATTATTATTATTATTATTATTATTATTATTATTATTATTATTATTATTATTATTATTATTATTATTATTATTATTATTATTATTATTATTATTATTATTATTATTATTATTATTATTATTATTATTATTATTATTATTATTATTATTATTATTATTATTATTATTATTATTATTATTATTATTATTATTATTATTATTATTATTATTATTATTATTATTATTATTATTATTATTATTATTATTATTATTATTATTATTATTATTATTATTATTATTATTATTATTATTATTATTATTATTATTATTATTATTATTATTATTATTATTATTATTATTATTATTATTATTATTATTATTATTATTATTATTATTATTATTATTATTATTATTATTATTATTATTATTATTATTATTATTATTATTATTATTATTATTATTATTATTAATTATTATTATTATTATTATTATTATTATTATTATTATTATTATTATTATTATTATATTATTATTATTATTATTATTATTATTATTATTATTATTATTATTATTATTATTATTATTATTATTATTATTATTATTATTATTATTATTATTATTATTATTATTATTATTATTATTATTATTATTATTATTATTATTATTATTATTATTATTATTATTATTATTATTATTATTATTATTATTATTATTATTATTATTATTATTATTATTATTATTATTATTATTATTATTATTATTATTATTATTATTATTATTATTATTATTATTATTATTATTATTATTATTATTATTATTATTATTATTATTATTATTATTATTATTATTATTATTATTATTATTATTATTATTATTATTATTATTATTATTATTATTATATTATTATTATTATTATTATTATTATTATTATTATTATTATTATTATTATTATTATTATTATTATTATTATTATTATTATTATTATTATTATTATTATTATTATTATTATTATTATTATTATTATTATTATTATTATTATTATTATTATTATTATTATTATTATTATTATTATTATTATTATTATTATTATTATTATTATTATTATTATTATTATTATTATTATTATTATTATTATTATTATTATTATTATTATTATTATTATTATTATTATTATTATTATTATTATTATTATTATTATTATTATTATTATTATTATTATTATTATTATTATTATTATTATTATTATTATTATTATTATTATTATTATTATTATTATTATTATTATTATTATTATTATTATTATTATTATTATTATATTATTATTATTATTATTATTATTATTATTATTATTATTATTATTATTATTATTATTATTATTATTATTATTATTATTATTATTATTATTATTATTATTATTATTATTATTATTATTATTATTATTATTATTATTATTATTATTATTATTATTATTATTATTATTATATTATTATTATTATTATTATTATTATTATTATTATTATTATTATTATTATTATTATTATTATTATTATTATTATTATTATTATTATTATTATTATTATTATTAATATTATTATTATTATTATTATTATTATTATTATTATTATTATTATTATTATTATTATTATTATTATTATTATTATTATTATTATTATTATTATTATTATTATTATTATTATTATTATTATTATTATTATTATTATTATTATTATTATTATTATTATTATTATTATTATTATTATTATTATTATTATTATTATTATTATTATTATTATTATTATTATTATTATTATTATTATTATTATTATTATTATTATATTATTATTATTATTATTATTATTATTATTATTATTATTATTATTATTATTATTATTATTATTATTATTATTATTATTATTATTATTATTATTATTATTATTATTATTATTATTATTATTATTATTATTATTATTATATTATTATTATTATTATTATTATTATTATTATTATTATTATTATTATTATTATTATTATTATTATTATTATTATTATTATTATTATTATTATTATTATTATTATTATTATTATTATTATTATTATTATTATTATTATTATTATTATTATTATTATTATTATTATTATTATTATTATTATTATTATTATTATTATTATTATTATTATTATTATTATTATTATTATTATTATTATTATTATTATTATTATTATTATTATTATTATTATTATTATTATTATATTATTATTATTATTATTATTATTATTATTATTATTATTATTATTATTATTATTATTATTATTATTATTATTATTATTATTATTATTATTATTATTATTATTATTATTATTATTATTATTATTATTATTATTATTATTATTATTATTATTATTATTATTATTATTATTATTATTATTATTATTATTATTATTATTATTATTATTATTATTATTATTATTATTATTATTATTATTATTATTATTATTATTATTATTATTATTATTATTATTATTATTATTATTATTATTATTATTATTATTATTATTATTATTATTATTATTATTATTATTATTATTATTATTATTATTATTATTATTATTATTATTATTATTATTATTATTATTATTATTATTATTATTATTATTATTATTATTATTATTATTATTATTATTATTATTATATTATTATTATTATTATTATTATTATTATTATTATTATTATTATTATTATTATTATTATTATTATTATTATTATTATTATTATTATTATTATTATTATTATTATTATTATTATTATTATTATTATTATTATTATTATTATTATTATTATTATTATTATTATTATTATTATTATTATTATTATATTATTATTATTATTATTATTATTATTATTATTATTATTATTATTATTATTATTATTATTATTATTATTATTATTATTATTATTATTATTATTATTATTATTATTATTATTATTATTATTATTATTATTATTATTATTATTATTATTATTATTATTATTATTATTATTATTATTATTATTATTATTATTATTATTATTATTATTATTATTATTATTATTATATTATTATTATTATTATTATTATTATTATTATTATTATTATTATTATTATTATTATTATTATTATTATTATTATTATTATTATTATTATTATTATTATTATTATTATTATTATTATTATTATTATTATTATTATTATTATTATTATTATTATTATTATTATTATTATTATTATTATTATTATTATTATTATTATTATTATTTTATTATTATTATTATTATTATTATTATTATTATTATTATTATTATTATTATTATTATTATTATTATTATTATTATTATTATTATTATTATATTATTATTATTATTATTATTATTATTATTATTATATTATTATTATTATTATTATTATTATTATTATTATTATTATTATTATTATTATTATTATTATTATTATTATTATTATTATTATTATTATTATTATTATTATTATTATTATTATTATTATTATTATTATTATTATTATTATTATTATTATTATTATTATTATTATTATTATTATTATTATTATTATTATTATTATTATTATTATTATTATTATTATTATTATTATTATTATTATTATTATTATTATTATTATTATTATTATTATTATTATTATTATTATTTATTATTATTATTATTATTATTATTATTATTATTATTATTATTATTATTATTATTATTATTATTATTATTATTATTATTATTATTATTATTATTATTATTATTATTATTATTATTATTATTATTATTATTATTATTATTATTATTATTATTATTATTATTATTATTATTATTATTATTATTATTATTATTATTATTATTATTATTATTATTATTATTATTATTATTATTATTATTATTATTATTATTAATTATTATTATTATTATTATTATATTATTATTATTATTATTATTATTATTATTAATT
>CATLJX010000005.1:0-102710 GCA_949987645.1 Tachina grossa | reverse complement strand
TATTAGTATTAGTATTAGTATTAGTATTAGTATTAGTATTAGTATTAGTATTAGTATTAGTATTAGTATTAGTATTAGTATTAGTATTAGTATTAGTATTAGTATTAGTATTAGTATTAGTATTAGTATTAGTATTAGTATTAGTATTAGTATTAGTATTAGTATTAGTATTAGTATTAGTATTAGTATTAGTATTAGTATTAGTACTAGTATTAGTATTAGTATTAGTATTAGTATTAAATCAGACCAGCTCCTGATAAGCTGATCTGAAAACCAGACCAGGTCCTAATAGCCTGATCTGAAAACCAGACCAGGTCCTGATAAGCTGATCTGAAAACCAGACCAGGTTTTGAAAAGCTGATCTGAAAACCATACCAGGTCCTGAAAAGCTGATCTGAAAACCAGACCAGGTCCTGAAAAGCTGATCTGAAAACCAGACCAGGTTCTAATAAGCTGATCTGATAACCAGACCAGGTCCTGATAAGCTGATCTGAAAACCATACCAGGTCCTGATAAGCTGATCTGATAACCAGACCAGGTCCTGATAAGCTGATCTGAAAACCAGACCAGCTCCTGAAAAGCTGATCTGAAAAACAGACCAGGTGCTAATAAGCTGATCTAATAGCTGACACCTATTGTACTATTTGCTGTTAGCAAACGTAAATGAGATGGTGTTAAAGCAGTTGGTGTCGATAAGAAAATACCTAATGAAATATAATGGAATTTCATAATATTGTGAAATTCGATTTGTTTTGTGCAGAACCTTTCAAAGATAACAAGACTGTGCATGTTTAAGCGATATGAAAGGAAAAAACAAGAATTCGCATGAAAGAAGAAAGTAACATCAAGACAGAAGTTGAGAATATACAAGTTTAAAGACTGAGAAACCATCAGTCAAGATAGAGGCAAGTAAACAAAAAAAAAATTAGTAGAAGGAACAATATTATGAACTAAATAGATTTTATAAATGTTACCTGTTATTATCGATAAAATTAGATGATATAGTTATACAATATCAGAAAACGTTTAGTCATAAAAACACCTTCGTTGGAGGGGGTATAGTAGATAAAAAAATAAACTCTCTAACTGGTGAACTTTATCTTCCTGGATATTAGTACTGTGGACCTGAAACAAAACTACAAAAACGTTTAAATTGAGGTGACAAAGGAATTAATTTATTGGACTCTGCTTGTAAAGATCACGATATAGCTTATTCAAAAAATAAGGACTTAAGCATTAGACATAAAGCTGATAAAATACTTGAAAATTCAGCTTGGGATCGAGTTTTATCAAAAGATAGTAGTATTGCTGAAAAATCATTTGCCTATATGGTTACTAACGCAATGAAAGCCAAAATAAAATTTGGTATGGGTGTGGAGAAAAAGAAAAATGTTAAAAAGAACAAGATAAATGATAAAAACTGTTTAGAACATCAATTAGAGCTGCAACAAAAATACTAAAGAAGGAAAAACTATTAGATATTAACTCAGCAATTAAAATTGCCCGAAAAACTATCAACAAATCATTAAAAGGAAGAAAATCTCAAATTATAGTACCACATGTAATACGTATTCCAAAAATTGTATTGTAGTATTAGTATTAGTATTAGTATTAGTATTAGTATTAGTATTAGTATTAGTATTAGTATTAGTATTAGTATTAGTATTAGTATTAGTATTAGTATTAGTATTAGTATTAGTATTAGTATTAGTATTAGTATTAGTATTAGTATTAGTATTAGTATTAGTATTAGTATTAGTATTAGTATTAGTATTAGTATTAGTATTAGTATTAGTATTAGTATTAGTATTAGTATTAGTATTAGTATTAGTATTAGTATTAGTATTAGTATTAGTATTAGTATTAGTATTAGTATTAGTATTAGTATTAGTATTAGTATTAGTATTAGTATTAGTATTAGTATTAGTATTAGTATTAGTATTAGTATTAGTATTAGTATTAGTATTAGTATTAGTATTAGTATTAGTATTAGTATTAGTATTAGTATTAGTATTAGTATTAGTATTAGTATTAGTATTAGTATTAGTATTAGTATTAGTATTAGTATTAGTATTAGTATTAGTATTAGTATTAGTATTAGTATTAGTATTAGTATTAGTATTAGTATTAGTATTAGTATTAGTATTAGTATTAGTATTAGTATTAGTATTAGTATTAGTATTAGTATTAGTATTAGTATTAGTATTAGTATTAGTATTAGTATTAGTATTAGTATTAGTATTAGTATTAGTATTAGTATTAGTATTAGTATTAGTATTAGTATTAGTATTAGTATTAGTATTAGTATTAGTATTAGTATTAGTATTAGTATTAGTATTAGTATTAGTATTAGTATTAGTATTAGTATTAGTATTAGTATTAGTATTAGTATTAGTATTAGTATTAGTATTAGTATTAGTATTAGTATTAGTATTAGTATTAGTATTAGTATTAGTATTAGTATTAGTATTAGTATTAGTATTAGTATTAGTATTAGTATTAGTATTAGTATTAGTATTAGTATTAGTATTAGTATTAGTATTAGTATTAGTATTAGTATTAGTATTAGTATTAGTATTAGTATTAGTATTAGTATTAGTATTAGTATTAGTATTAGTATTAGTATTAGTATTAGTATTAGTATTAGTATTAGTATTAGTATTAGTATTAGTATTAGTATTAGTATTAGTATTAGTATTAGTATTAGTATTAGTATTAGTATTAGTATTAGTATTAGTATTAGTATTAGTATTAGTATTAGTATTAGTATTAGTATTAGTATTAGTATTAGTATTAGTATTAGTATTAGTATTAGTATTAGTATTAGTATTAGTATTAGTATTAGTATTAGTATTAGTATTAGTATTAGTATTAGTATTAGTATTAGTATTAGTATTAGTATTAGTATTAGTATTAGTATTAGTATTAGTATTAGTATTAGTATTAGTATTAGTATTAGTATTAGTATTAGTATTAGTATTAGTATTAGTATTAGTATTAGTATTAGTATTAGTATTAGTATTAGTATTAGTATTAGTATTAGTATTAGTATTAGTATTAGTATTAGTATTAGTATTAGTATTAGTATTAGTATTAGTATTAGTATTAGTATTAGTATTAGTATTAGTATTAGTATTAGTATTAGTATTAGTATTAGTATTAGTATTAGTATTAGTATTAGTATTAGTATTAGTATTAGTATTAGTATTAGTATTAGTATTAGTATTAGTATTAGTATTAGTATTAGTATTAGTATTAGTATTAGTATTAGTATTAGTATTAGTATTAGTATTAGTATTAGTATTAGTATTAGTATTAGTATTAGTATTAGTATTAGTATTAGTATTAGTATTAGTATTAGTATTAGTATTAGTATTAGTATTAGTATTAGTATTAGTATTAGTATTAGTATTAGTATTAGTATTAGTATTAGTATTAGTATTAGTATTAGTATTAGTATTAGTATTAGTATTAGTATTAGTATTAGTATTAGTATTAGTATTAGTATTAGTATTAGTATTAGTATTAGTATTAGTATTAGTATTAGTATTAGTATTAGTATTAGTATTAGTATTAGTATTAGTATTAGTATTAGTATTAGTATTAGTATTAGTATTAGTATTAGTATTAGTATTAGTATTAGTATTAGTATTAGTATTAGTATTAGTATTAGTATTAGTATTAGTATTAGTATTAGTATTAGTATTAGTATTAGTATTAGTATTAGTATTAGTATTAGTATTAGTATTAGTATTAGTATTAGTATTAGTATTAGTATTAGTATTAGTATTAGTATTAGTATTAGTATTAGTATTAGTATTAGTATTAGTATTAGTATTAGTATTAGTATTAGTATTAGTATTAGTATTAGTATTAGTATTAGTATTAGTATTAGTATTAGTATTAGTATTAGTATTAGTATTAGTATTAGTATTAGTATTAGTATTAGTATTAGTATTAGTATTAGTATTAGTATTAGTATTAGTATTAGTATTAGTATTAGTATTAGTATTAGTATTAGTATTAGTATTAGTATTAGTATTAGTATTAGTATTAGTATTAGTATTAGTATTAGTATTAGTATTAGTATTAGTATTAGTATTAGTATTAGTATTAGTATTAGTATTAGTATTAGTATTAGTATTAGTATTAGTATTAGTATTAGTATTAGTATTAGTATTAGTATTAGTATTAGTATTAGTATTAGTATTAGTATTAGTATTAGTATTAGTATTAGTATTAGTATTAGTATTAGTATTAGTATTAGTATTAGTATTAGTATTAGTATTAGTATTAGTATTAGTATTAGTATTAGTATTAGTATTAGTATTAGTATTAGTATTAGTATTAGTATTAGTATTAGTATTAGTATTAGTATTAGTATTAGTATTAGTATTAGTATTAGTATTAGTATTAGTATTAGTATTAGTATTAGTATTAGTATTAGTATTAGTATTAGTATTAGTATTAGTATTAGTATTAGTATTAGTATTAGTATTAGTATTAGTATTAGTATTAGTATTAGTATTAGTATTAGTATTAGTATTAGTATTAGTATTAGTATTAGTATTAGTATTAGTATTAGTATTAGTATTAGTATTAGTATTAGTATTAGTATTAGTATTAGTATTAGTATTAGTATTAGTATTAGTATTAGTATTAGTATTAGTATTAGTATTAGTATTAGTATTAGTATTAGTATTAGTATTAGTATTAGTATTAGTATTAGTATTAGTATTAGTATTAGTATTAGTATTAGTATTAGTATTAGTATTAGTATTAGTATTAGTATTAGTATTAGTATTAGTATTAGTATTAGTATTAGTATTAGTATTAGTATTAGTATTAGTATTAGTATTAGTATTAGTATTAGTATTAGTATTAGTATTAGTATTAGTATTAGTATTAGTATTAGTATTAGTATTAGTATTAGTATTAGTATTAGTATTAGTATTAGTATTAGTATTAGTATTAGTATTAGTATTAGTATTAGTATTAGTATTAGTATTAGTATTAGTATTAGTATTAGTATTAGTATTAGTATTAGTATTAGTATTAGTATTAGTATTAGTATTAGTATTAGTATTAGTATTAGTATTAGTATTAGTATTAGTATTAGTATTAGTATTAGTATTAGTATTAGTATTAGTATTAGTATTAGTATTAGTATTAGTATTAGTATTAGTATTAGTATTAGTATTAGTATTAGTATTAGTATTAGTATTAGTATTAGTATTAGTATTAGTATTAGTATTAGTATTAGTATTAGTATTAGTATTAGTATTAGTATTAGTATTAGTATTAGTATTAGTATTAGTATTAGTATTAGTATTAGTATTAGTATTAGTATTAGTATTAGTATTAGTATTAGTATTAGTATTAGTATTAGTATTAGTATTAGTATTAGTATTAGTATTAGTATTAGTATTAGTATTAGTATTAGTATTAGTATTAGTATTAGTATTAGTATTAGTATTAGTATTAGTATTAGTATTAGTATTAGTATTAGTATTAGTATTAGTATTAGTATTAGTATTAGTATTAGTATTAGTATTAGTATTAGTATTAGTATTAGTATTAGTATTAGTATTAGTATTAGTATTAGTATTAGTATTAGTATTAGTATTAGTATTAGTATTAGTATTAGTATTAGTATTAGTATTAGTATTAGTATTAGTATTAGTATTAGTATTAGTATTAGTATTAGTATTAGTATTAGTATTAGTATTAGTATTAGTATTAGTATTAGTATTAGTATTAGTATTAGTATTAGTATTAGTATTAGTATTAGTATTAGTATTAGTATTAGTATTAGTATTAGTATTAGTATTAGTATTAGTATTAGTATTAGTATTAGTATTAGTATTAGTATTAGTATTAGTATTAGTATTAGTATTAGTATTAGTATTAGTATTAGTATTAGTATTAGTATTAGTATTAGTATTAGTATTAGTATTAGTATTAGTATTAGTATTAGTATTAGTATTAGTATTAGTATTAGTATTAGTATTAGTATTAGTATTAGTATTAGTATTAGTATTAGTATTAGTATTAGTATTAGTATTAGTATTAGTATTAGTATTAGTATTAGTATTAGTATTAGTATTAGTATTAGTATTAGTATTAGTATTAGTATTAGTATTAGTATTAGTATTAGTATTAGTATTAGTATTAGTATTAGTATTAGTATTAGTATTAGTATTAGTATTAGTATTAGTATTAGTATTAGTATTAGTATTAGTATTAGTATTAGTATTAGTATTAGTATTAGTATTAGTATTAGTATTAGTATTAGTATTAGTATTAGTATTAGTATTAGTATTAGTATTAGTATTAGTATTAGTATTAGTATTAGTATTAGTATTAGTATTAGTATTAGTATTAGTATTAGTATTAGTATTAGTATTAGTATTAGTATTAGTATTAGTATTAGTATTAGTATTAGTATTAGTATTAGTATTAGTATTAGTATTAGTATTAGTATTAGTATTAGTATTAGTATTAGTATTAGTATTAGTATTAGTATTAGTATTAGTATTAGTATTAGTATTAGTATTAGTATTAGTATTAGTATTAGTATTAGTATTAGTATTAGTATTAGTATTAGTATTAGTATTAGTATTAGTATTAGTATTAGTATTAGTATTAGTATTAGTATTAGTATTAGTATTAGTATTAGTATTAGTATTAGTATTAGTATTAGTATTAGTATTAGTATTAGTATTAGTATTAGTATTAGTATTAGTATTAGTATTAGTATTAGTATTAGTATTAGTATTAGTATTAGTATTAGTATTAGTATTAGTATTAGTATTAGTATTAGTATTAGTATTAGTATTAGTATTAGTATTAGTATTAGTATTAGTATTAGTATTAGTATTAGTATTAGTATTAGTATTAGTATTAGTATTAGTATTAGTATTAGTATTAGTATTAGTATTAGTATTAGTATTAGTATTAGTATTAGTATTAGTATTAGTATTAGTATTAGTATTAGTATTAGTATTAGTATTAGTATTAGTATTAGTATTAGTATTAGTATTAGTATTAGTATTAGTATTAGTATTAGTATTAGTATTAGTATTAGTATTAGTATTAGTATTAGTATTAGTATTAGTATTAGTATTAGTATTAGTATTAGTATTAGTATTAGTATTAGTATTAGTATTAGTATTAGTATTAGTATTAGTATTAGTATTAGTATTAGTATTAGTATTAGTATTAGTATTAGTATTAGTATTAGTATTAGTATTAGTATTAGTATTAGTATTTTAGTATTAGTATTAGTATTAGTATTAGTATTAGTATTAGTATTAGTATTAGTATTAGTATTAGTATTAGTATTAGTATTAGTATTAGTATTAGTATTAGTATTAGTATTAGTATTAGTATTAGTATTAGTATTAGTATTAGTATTAGTATTAGTATTAGTATTAGTATTAGTATTAGTATTAGTATTAGTATTAGTATTAGTATTAGTATTAGTATTAGTATTAGTATTAGTATTAGTATTAGTATTAGTATTAGTATTAGTATTAGTATTAGTATTAGTATTAGTATTAGTATTAGTATTAGTATTAGTATTAGTATTAGTATTAGTATTAGTATTAGTATTAGTATTAGTATTAGTATTAGTATTAGTATTAGTATTAGTATTAGTATTAGTATTAGTATTAGTATTAGTATTAGTATTAGTATTAGTATTAGTATTAGTATTAGTATTAGTATTAGTATTAGTATTAGTATTAGTATTAGTATTAGTATTAGTATTAGTATTAGTATTAGTATTAGTATTAGTATTAGTATTAGTATTAGTATTAGTATTAGTATTAGTATTAGTATTAGTATTAGTATTAGTATTAGTATTAGTATTAGTATTAGTATTAGTATTAGTATTAGTATTAGTATTAGTATTAGTATTAGTATTAGTATTAGTATTAGTATTAGTATTAGTATTAGTATTAGTATTAGTATTAGTATTAGTATTAGTATTAGTATTAGTATTAGTATTAGTATTAGTATTAGTATTAGTATTAGTATTAGTATTAGTATTAGTATTAGTATTAGTATTAGTATTAGTATTAGTATTAGTATTAGTATTAGTATTAGTATTAGTATTAGTATTAGTATTAGTATTAGTATTAGTATTAGTATTAGTATTAGTATTAGTATTAGTATTAGTATTAGTATTAGTATTAGTATTAGTATTAGTATTAGTATTAGTATTAGTATTAGTATTAGTATTAGTATTAGTATTAGTATTAGTATTAGTATTAGTATTAGTATTAGTATTAGTATTAGTATTAGTATTAGTATTAGTATTAGTATTAGTATTAGTATTAGTATTAGTATTAGTATTAGTATTAGTATTAGTATTAGTATTAGTATTAGTATTAGTATTAGTATTAGTATTAGTATTAGTATTAGTATTAGTATTAGTATTAGTATTAGTATTAGTATTAGTATTAGTATTAGTATTAGTATTAGTATTAGTATTAGTATTAGTATTAGTATTAGTATTAGTATTAGTATTAGTATTAGTATTAGTATTAGTATTAGTATTAGTATTAGTATTAGTATTAGTATTAGTATTAGTATTAGTATTAGTATTAGTATTAGTATTAGTATTAGTATTAGTATTAGTATTAGTATTAGTATTAGTATTAGTATTAGTATTAGTATTAGTATTAGTATTAGTATTAGTATTAGTATTAGTATTAGTATTAGTATTAGTATTAGTATTAGTATTAGTATTAGTATTAGTATTAGTATTAGTATTAGTATTAGTATTAGTATTAGTATTAGTATTAGTATTAGTATTAGTATTAGTATTAGTATTAGTATTAGTATTAGTATTAGTATTAGTATTAGTATTAGTATTAGTATTAGTATTAGTATTAGTATTAGTATTAGTATTAGTATTAGTATTAGTATTAGTATTAGTATTAGTATTAGTATTAGTATTAGTATTAGTATTAGTATTAGTATTAGTATTAGTATTAGTATTAGTATTAGTATTAGTATTAGTATTAGTATTAGTATTAGTATTAGTATTAGTATTAGTATTAGTATTAGTATTAGTATTAGTATTAGTATTAGTATTAGTATTAGTATTAGTATTAGTATTAGTATTAGTATTAGTATTAGTATTAGTATTAGTATTAGTATTAGTATTAGTATTAGTATTAGTATTAGTATTAGTATTAGTATTAGTATTAGTATTAGTATTAGTATTAGTATTAGTATTAGTATTAGTATTAGTATTAGTATTAGTATTAGTATTAGTATTAGTATTAGTATTAGTATTAGTATTAGTATTAGTATTAGTATTAGTATTAGTATTAGTATTAGTATTAGTATTAGTATTAGTATTAGTATTAGTATTAGTATTAGTATTAGTATTAGTATTAGTATTAGTATTAGTATTAGTATTAGTATTAGTATTAGTATTAGTATTAGTATTAGTATTAGTATTAGTATTAGTATTAGTATTAGTATTAGTATTAGTATTAGTATTAGTATTAGTATTAGTATTAGTATTAGTATTAGTATTAGTATTAGTATTAGTATTAGTATTAGTATTAGTATTAGTATTAGTATTAGTATTAGTATTAGTATTAGTATTAGTATTAGTATTAGTATTAGTATTAGTATTAGTATTAGTATTAGTATTAGTATTAGTATTAGTATTAGTATTAGTATTAGTATTAGTATTAGTATTAGTATTAGTATTAGTATTAGTATTAGTATTAGTATTAGTATTAGTATTAGTATTAGTATTAGTATTAGTATTAGTATTAGTATTAGTATTAGTATTAGTATTAGTATTAGTATTAGTATTAGTATTAGTATTAGTATTAGTATTAGTATTAGTATTAGTATTAGTATTAGTATTAGTATTAGTATTAGTATTAGTATTAGTATTAGTATTAGTATTAGTATTAGTATTAGTATTAGTATTAGTATTAGTATTAGTATTAGTATTAGTATTAGTATTAGTATTAGTATTAGTATTAGTATTAGTATTAGTATTAGTATTAGTATTAGTATTAGTATTAGTATTAGTATTAGTATTAGTATTAGTATTAGTATTAGTATTAGTATTAGTATTAGTATTAGTATTAGTATTAGTATTAGTATTAGTATTAGTATTAGTATTAGTATTAGTATTAGTATTAGTATTAGTATTAGTATTAGTATTAGTATTAGTATTAGTATTAGTATTAGTATTAGTATTAGTATTAGTATTAGTATTAGTATTAGTATTAGTATTAGTATTAGTATTAGTATTAGTATTAGTATTAGTATTAGTATTAGTATTAGTATTAGTATTAGTATTAGTATTAGTATTAGTATTAGTATTAGTATTAGTATTAGTATTAGTATTAGTATTAGTATTAGTATTAGTATTAGTATTAGTATTAGTATTAGTATTAGTATTAGTATTAGTATTAGTATTAGTATTAGTATTAGTATTAGTATTAGTATTAGTATTAGTATTAGTATTAGTATTAGTATTAGTATTAGTATTAGTATTAGTATTAGTATTAGTATTAGTATTAGTATTAGTATTAGTATTAGTATTAGTTTCTAAGCCTACTACGCTTATTTTTCTTTTGTGATTTTCAAAAATATTATTATTTGTGAATTTTCGACATATTGTCTGTGCATAAGATAAGAGGTTTGTGACTATTCAAAATGTGTGGTTGAAGTCTACTGATGATTTGTTACAGCAACAATGAAATGCATATAGACAACGCTGAACCACCAGCAAATAATTTTCAAATTAATTTAAAAAGTTTTGGGAAGAAGAACAAGTACCGACAAGTTACCCAATATCAGTGAAAGAGGAACTTTGCGAAATATTTGATGCCTAAACAACAACGCGCAATAAGATGGTAGATATGTTGTACGACTTCCCTTCCGCGCAGAATATGCCGAATAGTCGTTTCTAGGGTCGTCTCGATTTAAATTATTAGCACAGTACTCTAGACTAGAAAAAACTATATCAAAGGACTCAGAATTTCAGTCCCAGTACCATGATTTACTATAAGAATACTTGACTCTTGACCATATGGAGGAAACAACGCCACAAGAAGTAATACCACATGGGAAATATGCCTCATTTTACTTAACCCATCACGCAGTTGTGCGCCCGGATCACAAAACCACAAAAGTTAGAGTTGTATTTAATGCCTCTTGGAATACAAAGTCTAACTTTTCTCTAAATGACGTTCTTTATAGTGACCCAACTCTCCAAAAAGAATTAATAACTATTCTTCCAAATTGAAGCCAGTATCGTTATGTATTCAGTGGCGACATACAAAAATGTATCACCAAATACTGGTACAACCTGTTGATATGCCCTTCCAACGAATTTTATTTCAATCCATCCCAAACAGCACAATAAAAGACTACCCGTCGAAAACTGTAACATTCAGAGTCCGTTGCGTACCCTATTTTGTGATAAAAATTCTTTTACAACTAGTCTCAGACTCGGAATCGGTCTATCCTAAAGCAGGATCAATTTTGCGTACGGAGACCTATGTCGATGACATACTTTCCGGTGGGTCTCAATAGAAGATGCTCTTTCTGCTCAAAACCAGCTCATTGCACCGCTAAAATTTGCTGGATTCCCTCTTAAAAAGATTTCGGCAAATGATTTTCAGTTACTCTCACATTTGCCGAAGGAAGATCATTGCTACTCAGACTTCTTTAGATTCCAAGAAATAAGCTCGGCCAAAACGCTTGGTGTTCAGTGGAATGCGCTTAATGATTAATTCACCTATAGCTTTAACCCAATAGATCAACCAATTAAACTCACTAAAATACAAGTTATTTACTCAGTTACAGACTATTTAAATATTACAAACTTTTTGAATTTTAATTTTTATAGGATTAATTCAAGATCATATAATACAATATATAGAATAAAATTAAATTATTGATTTAAAAATAAAATGACATTTCGTTTAATAATATCTGTGTTCAAAGAAAAGTCTATAAAATTATACATTTCATTAACACAAGTGCATAGTTTCCTAAGAGGGTCAGACATAGCAACATTAGTACGACATGTTCTTACATATAGTGGGTTAAAATAACGAAGTGAGCGTCGAGGAATATTGAAAGAAATGTTACTCAACAAAAATCTTGAATAGATGTTACCATTAACGAGATTGACAATGAAACATATGTTATGCATTGTTCTCCGGCTTTTTAAAGTTGGTAAATTAATTTCAGCTAATCTCCTAGAGTATGGTGGTAGTTACAAACGATCTCTATAAACATTTCTTAGGCAGTAAATAAGAAATTGTTTTTGGACAGACTCGATGCGATCACTATGAACATTATAATGCGGGTCCCAAATAATGCAACCGTATTCTAAAATTGGTCTTACCAGCGAAGTAAAAAGCCTTTTGGTGATAAAGGGATCATCGAACTCCTTCGCCCATCTTTTAATAAATGCAAGGACGCTGCGAGATTTGTTTACATTCATTGTGATGTGTTGAATAAGGTTAAGTTAAGAATCTAACAATATTGCCAAATCCATAATTACATCTAATGATTGTAAATTATATCCATAAAGAATATAGGAATGAGCAGAGTTTTGTGATCCTTAAAATTGCATATGTTTACATTTATTTAAGTTTAGTTCCATTAAGTTTATTTTACACGATTTGAAAAAACTATCCAGATCATCCTGTAGATACTGCTGATCAGAGGGAAGTTTTATACTCGAAAAGATTTTTACGTCATCTGCATACATTAATATATTACAGATTTTAATTGATTCTGGTAAGTCATTAATAAAAAGAAGGAACAAACTCGGACCAAGGTGACTACCCTGCGGAACACCAGAGCTTACAAGAATTTTCCTCGAAACTGCAGCATTAAATTTTACGGATTGTGTTCTGTTTAGCAAATATGATTAAATCCAACTCAGGAAGATACTTTTGAACCCCATAACGTCTAATTTCTTTAATAAGAGTGCATGGTTCACTTTGTCGAATGCCTTGCTGAAATCCGTGTAAATAACGTCGGTATGATGGCCATAGCCAAACGCTCTATTTATTAAGGTTGTTAGATGCAAAATGTTAGTCATTGTAGAAAATCCTTTTCGAAATCCATGTTGAAGTGGTGATAATGAAACAGACGTTTGATGAATAAGACTATCCATTATACATTTTTCGAAAAGTTTTGGAATGACACTTAATTTAGCTAGACCTCTGTAATTACTTATATCAGACTTGTTTCCGGATTTAAATAATGGAATAATATATAAATATCTCCACATTTTCGGAAAGTGACCGCTTTTTAAAGATGTATTAAAGGTTAACGATAATGGTGTTAGCAAAGAAGATGCACAATTTTTTATAACACAACTTGAAATGCCATCAGGTCCACTAAAAGGTGTTGATTTAAAATTTTGTAAACAGTTAAAATTCTGAGAAGTAGTGATGGTAGTTGGCGATATACTTTGATGAACAATGATTTTGTAAGGGTATTTGGTACAGGGATCAAACAAAGCTTCAGAATATGTTGAAGCAAAAAAGTTAGCAAACATGTTACTAATTGCCAATTCATCATCGGATTCAGAACATAAAAATTTCATGACCTTAGGAAATCCAGTTGATTTTCTTTTGGAGTTAACAAACTTAAAGAACGTTTTAGGATCTTGAACAAAGTTACGTTTAACGTTACGTAGGTAATTTCTGTACAGCTGTGTGTTAAGCAAATTATATTCTGCCCGAAGAACTGAATATTTGGAGTAATGAAAACAAGAACCATCGTTTTTATATTTTTTGAAGTATTTATTTTTTAGATTCTTTAGAGTAGAAAGTTGTTTGGAGTTCCAGGGTGGGCCGGATTTAATCATTCGTCCATATATTCAAATATAATTTTATAAAATTTGTCAATCAAATCATCAATTGAAAATGCTAAACCTCTTGGTGAAGACAACAAGTTAAGCCAATTTGTAATAAATAGCATATTATTAAGTTCAGAATAATTAACCCGGTTGAAATAGTTAACTTTTTCGTTTTCAGCTGAGACCTTTACTTGACCATTAGTAAATAAGTTGCAGCTTACTTCAATTGTGGGATGGTATCGATCCTCAGGCAAACTGACCGGTTCAATACGGCTTACCAGACATTCATTGGGCTCATTAACAAAAACCAAATTCAGAATTTTACATAATAGTTACACGTACCGTTTATTTGATACAAATACAAATCTGATATACTATTAAATATTTCTTCACCAATATTATCCGTTTTCGTGGGTAAATAAAAACTATGTTCAATTGAATGTTTCCATGTGATGCAAGATAAATTAAAGTCACCAAACACAAAAATTAAATCAACTGGGGTTAGCATTGATGTGACCATTTAAATTGCTTCTATATGGTATTTGTAGATCATTGAATCCGAATGAGGTGGAATATAAGAATATGTGATAAAGATTTTTATTTGATTTATTTTTAGTGATGCGGTAATGAACTTAATATTGGCGGGCTAGTCAATTTTGATTTCTTCCAGTGGATAAAGGTTAGAGATAGCAATTAGCACTCCACCACCAGTCGTGGTTGTAATTCTATCCCAACGGCAAATATTAAAATTATCGCAGAGAATTTCAGAATTTAAAAAAGTATTGTTTAGCCAGGTTTCAGTGAAAACAAAAACATGGTGATTGAAATTGAAACTTTGTAAATATAGGATAGTGAGTTTAGTTTTAATCCCACGATCGTTCTGATAACTAATATGCAGTTGGTTGGCCTTGAATGGGATGATGATATCTCTGATGACTCTCCCTCATCATCATTTGAAACCTATGTTGCGAGCAGAATTGCTTAAATTTACAATTAATAGGTTTTTGTCGTACAGCAAGGCTTTGCGAGTTCTAAAATAATTGGTTTACTACGGAAGGTAAATTAACACAAAAGGAAATATTATACGTAAAAACTATTTTTTTTAATGCATTTTTTTTATTTATTGTATCTTCAAATATGAACTAACAATAAGTATTCAAATCTTAAATCTATAAAAAAATTATTAGGCCCGACCAATGTTGGACATAAGCTTAGTGATAGTTATTAATAATACATAAGTGGTGATAAGCAACAAAAAGAAAAAAGTGTTTTCAAGCAGCTTCATCATCTAGAGTGTTGAATATTAGAGCCCGTGTATCTCTCTTTTTTAAGCGGATGTGTCCAGTAAAGTTCAAAATATTTCGAGCAAGCGGATTAGGATGTGACTCGAGTTGTGTTAGATATTTGCCTGCGTATTTTACAATTTCTTTAGTCACTAGTCGCATATTCAAATCTCGATGTATATTTGAATTTTTGATGTACCATGGAGCCTATGTTATCATGCGTAAAATTTTATTTTGCCTTCGTTGAATTTTCTCTACATTTGAAGCTGAAGCAATACGTAAAAACTAAGCTTATAGTTCTATCTCAAAGGATGTTCTATTCAGAATATCAGTGTCTGTTAAATGCACATGAAATACACAATAAAATAGCGTTAAAACTATCAATCCATTTCTAGACTCAATCTCGCTTGTAAGAGTGGATGATAGATTAACTTTATCATCACTCCCCTATAACGAGCTCTATCCCATTATTTACCTAGCAGTTTACGTCTTTGTCAATGATATTACGCTTACTTGCACCAATTTCTTTGCCATACACAATGCAATCAAATGAGCCGAAACCCCAAGTGAAAAGGATAATCCGTCATTGCAAAATGTGCATTATAAACATGTATCTATCTCCATTACCTCCAGAAAGGTGCACTTTGTCACTACCTTTTCAAATTACCGGCCCCTAAGAAAGTCTCCTGCCATAAAAGGATATGTAAGTGTCTTCGTTTGCTTCAGCACTAAAGCAATACACTTAGAAGCATGATCAAAATTATTCTCAGCTGCATTCTGTCGTTTTGTTGGGACTCGGGGCTCCCCAAAGGGTAGTTACCGACAATGGACGAAATCTTTTAGGTGCAAATAGAAGTTTGGAACTTGAGTTCAACATATTTGTTAAAACTGTTCTAAAGACTTAGTACAGAAATACATAACTTATGGGTTTGAGTGGAAATTTATTGCCCCACACGCTCCTCATATGGGTGGTTTGTGGAAAGCCGCGGTCAAAAGTTTTAAGTTACACTTAAAGAGAATTTCTGGTTCCCAAAATCTTACATTCGAAGAATGCTCTACGATTCTTACTCGAATCGAAGGGGTATTAAGCTTGCGGCCTATGTCAGCGGTATTAGAAAACCCAGACGATCTGACAGCCTTGACACCTGGTCGTTTTTTAAGAGGCGCACCCTTAACAGCCTTTCCTGAACATTTTCACAAAATATCCCTTATTAATCGCTGGGAGAAATTAAGGGTTCTTCATCATCAGTTTTCCATTCGATGGGAAGAAGACTATTTTAAGTCCTTACATAAACGATATAAATGGAAGACCTCAGTTCCAAATATTCAGTTAGGAGATCTTGTAGTGGTCATGGATGATCTCCAACTTCCTTACGAGTGGCATTTGTGTAGTATAGAAAATACTTATAATGGTTCAGACTCAAACGCACGTATCGCGAATATACGCATCGCTTCAAGAACTATTACTTTCCCCATAAGAAAATTATGCTATCTATCTTACTCCAATCATGAAGAATAAGATTACTCAAGTCGGATTGTTCAAAATAAACGTATATTACTCAATTCTATAATTAACTTACAACTAAAGTAATGAATGATTTAACTTCCTTCAACCCTATAATTTTATCTCTATTTAACTTCAGGTGTACACTACCTGCCGTACCCAAATGATGCTACTAAAAGTTATGTAATGTTTCCTTTAATCTAGAAGTTCCAGAAAATTAAGCAGTACCCATTCGACTGAAGGACGTAGTAATCATTACAAGGGCCTTTATTATCGCAATCCAGCGATATACAAAATACCCACATGCGTTGCGGTTTGGTCGTAAACTTCTGAAGATGTCGGTCAGTAAGAAGGAAGACTTCATCGAACAACATTGCTACTGTATAAACTGCCTGGCAAAGAGCCATGACTTTCAAACCTGTACCTCAATGGACACTTGTAAAAAATGTGGTAAGTTCTATCATACGCTTCTACATCCGAGACTTCAACTTCATAAAGCTTCAAGGTATATCAGCACCAATGAACTACGCCAACGCATCACGAAAATGGAAAAAGGAAACATTAGAGCAGTCACGCAACATGTAGAACAATCAACTACTTCAGCAGCAACACAGGCTATTGTTGAGGCCATAAAATCTTTGGCAAACGTACTTTGAAACAATGGAGTCAAAAGGTCTTCTGTGTGTTCAATCCTAGTTGAAGAAAATACGTATAAAAAACGCTACTGTATGTTATGCATATGTATATAATAAAAATGAATATTTTTACTTTGTTAACATCACTGAAATTTAATACTAGAATTACAATTGAGTAGTTTTAAACTTAGCGGTCCTTGAAATTTAACTATTTTTACTTAAAGTCACTTACCAGTTTTGTAATGAATCAGACACATCTTGTCGCTGTACTTAATTAAAAGTGAATTATAATCTATACCGAAGAAATCTCTTCTTTTCTTATTCTAGTGACTATAAAACGGTGAGCATTTAATTGCAATCTAAATAAATAGTACAAAAAAAGGAAAAAGTCCATTCCTTATATCAACCCCACAATTGTAATTGTTCCATTCTCTGGGTATATACAATCAAAATCCTTTACAGATTGGCATTATTAATTAGACCCTGTTCGTTTACGTTTGTAAAGGAATACTTATTACACCAAGTGTACAGTTGGTGATCTGTGCTGTTACCATTCCCTTCTAGTTTTTATTTTTTAACACACGAGACGTTCAATATCCATAGAATAAATTCTATTAAACCTAGTCTGCAGATAGGAGATAGTGTCATCTTCAGCAGCCTGTTTAATATCTTCGTTAAGATTTTCAATGTTAGATTCAATATAATCGGGTGTTCTTAGCTAAATATTTTCCGTACAATGACTAATGAGATATTTTTTCAAACCCAGCCAATTAACATGATTGATCATCTTCACATATGGGTGAGGTAAATCACTTCTTAATGAGTTGCAAATTGTAACAATCGTGGGAGAGTGATCTGACGAGAGGTCTAGAGAAGCTTCAACTTGAATTAATCCCTAGAGATATTTTTAATGATGCCAAAATCTATAACATCCGAATTTTTTGTATGTCAGTTGGTTAATAAGTGGGCTCCCCAATCGAAATGACGTCCAACCCCATTTTAAAATTGTGTTAAACAACGCTCGATCTCTGGGTGTGATTAGACGCAAACCCCAGAACGTATGTTTAGCATTGACGTCGCCAGCAAAGTTCAAGAGATTTGTAGAAATTCGCGTACTTATCCTCAGTTATTGAAAATCTGGGAAAGGAGTATATTGATGATATCAGGAAATTTGTACAAAAATGTTCAATGCCAAAATTTTTTGCTTGTAGGTGTTTCTGACAAATGTTGTCAAGAATACAGTGCTTGAGTTTTGACTGACTTTATTATAATTGCTGACCTACCACGTGCTCGTTCCCTTGGGTCCTTTGAATCATATAAAGTTTAGCCATAAATTTTAAAAAGGCTTCTCGAAGTCAAATGAGTCTCAGAGACCAACATTATATCAATATTTTTTTCCGTGAGGAAGTGCCTTAAGTTAATTTTTATATTGGCGAATGCAGTTTGCGTTCCAGAAACATATTTTTAACATGTTCATGGTTTGTTAACTAATGCTTGAAGCAGTGAATTCTGCATTTGAAGCATTTCTTGCATCGTGCTAGTCATATTTGTTGTAAAATTATTTATAGTTTGCACCAGATTATAAATAGTAGCTTCAATGCGATTAAAATTGAAGTATCAGCTTGTATATGTTGAATTATTAGGTGGTGAAACATTTTGTGTGAGAATAGAACTTATTTTAGGAGCATCGACATACGATACGCGGGCAGTAAATGGTTTGCTTATTTGCGCAAATGTGGCGGAGGACGCTTGTGCGGTTTGAACTGAAGCTAATTTAGGTTTTTGCACCATAGCCTGCTTGACGAAAGAGTACACAGAACAACCTATGTAGTTAGCGGTGTGATTACCTCCACAATTACTGCACTTTTTTTCTGCTGGAACCTTTGGCTCAAGTTTAAAGCGAAAATTCTCCCTATTTAATATGTTTGATAAATTTTTTACGGAGATTAGTTTTTTAATATGGGCGTTTTCCTCTCAGATAGATTGGATGTGGTTAAGAAGTTTTGTTCGAGGATACATCGGGTTTATCGTTGTCATCTTGAAAATGTTTAAGCGGTTTTAACGATTAGTAGATAATGCTCTGTTTGAAATCTTTGGAGCAGATGAAATTTTGAGAAGAAATAGGGCTTTGTCCACGCTATACCACAGTTATATATCTATCCATTTCTACTTGGACCTTGGGTTTTGAGTTGCTGTTATCTGTAGTGATAGCTTTGTTAAGTGATGAACACGAGCCCGAAGGGGAGAATATCGTTTATTTATATGAAGAAATACTAGGCAACTGTAATTAGACTGAATCACTAGTTGGCATTGGACAAAACAAAGTTGATTGCTGACGAAAAATTGGCTTTGTCGCTTAATAAAAGACTTCCATTAGATTTTTTATTTATCTAGGGGCACAGCAGTGCGCCAGGCCAAGTTTCGGCCAATGCACGCAGTGTGTATATTTACAGGAAGCCATTTGAGCTGTTTTTACCGCCCTCGTAACATAACTTTGTTCCCTGCAATCGTAAAATTTTAAAATTTTAATCATAATTAGGATAAATTCAAACATCATATGCGAAGTTTTAAGGTTTTACAAGGAGAGGCTCCGGAGATATGGAGGTGCAAAAACTGCATACTTTAAGGCATACTCACTGACTCATTGACCTGCTGACTCCCTCATCAATATTACTCAAAAAAATCTGAAAACCCGGAAATTTTAGTCAGTAGGGCAGGGCTACACCCATAAAGGTAAGAATTAAAAGAGCAAATCTAAGGCGCTTAATAGAAGCTATTTTATTGAAATTCGGCATATATACTGCGATAATGTGAGGTTATAAATTGTTTATTAAATAAGTGGGTGTTGACATGCCCGTACAATATAAACTTTATTTTCATGTACCACGGTTCAGCGTATTTAGATATGCTATGTATGGAGGTATATTATCCGTTTGCAACGACACTTGACACGAATAATAAGCACTTGCCGAAAAAATTGAGCTTCGAAAAGTGGGCAGGGTTGCGCCCATAAAAATTAAAAGTTGCGCTAAAGAGCTGAAATTTGATAGAATTAAACCCGGAAATTTTAGTCAGAAGGGCGGAGCTGCGCCCATAAAACTTAAAAACTAAAAGTTGCGCTTATGAGCTGAAATCTTATACACAAGTAGGTCTAGGTGAGAAACCAACTAAAAAAATCTGAAAACCCAAAACATTTTACAGGAATGTGCGGGGCCACGATTATGTTGTTTGGAACTGAAAATTTAATATACAGCTTTTAATTTAACCCATTTTAGTCAAACCTTGCACACACGTTACAAGACTTTAAACTATCACCTTAAAAAGAGGGCGTGAGCACTCCCATAAAATGTAAGCCTGGTGTTTAGTCTTCTTCGGTCTAGCATATTCTGGAAGAAAATTAGCATGAATTTATTTATTTATTTAGGTCAATAGAACAATGTTCCATTCAGACTATAATAACTTAATTAATATGTTATATTAATTAATTTATGCGTTAATAAAACTAATTTAATCTATTAATAAGGTATAAAATAGAATTTTTAAAATTTTATTTGGATGCATTAAATTCAACCATTTGAATACTATTCAATTCATTAAAATCAGCAAAAGCTCTTATTAGAGGGCTATTTAAAGTATAATTTCTACGATTAAAGCAATTATAAAACAAGTTACAATGTCGAAGACATCGATTGGGTACATTAAAGAAAACTCTCTCCAGTAGGATAGAACAATCTATACTAGCATTAATAATGTCAAATATAAATAGTAAGGATTGCATTTTTACGATATTCTAAGGTTTCAAAACCCAAATGAAGACAGCACGATTCATATGAAGGCTGAGGGTATAGAAAATTCAAATGCGGCAAAGCAAACTTAATAAATTTCCTCTGTATTCTTTCGATACGTGCAATAGAATTTTTACAATAAGGACTCCAAATTAAAGCCCCATATTCCAGTTTAGATCTTACGTAGGATGTAAATATATTGTGACGGCCAAAGTCCCGAAGCTCGTTTTGGGCTCACAAGTCTAGCTATGTAGTCATTAATATTATTTTTGATTTTTTTTTGCATGAAGCAGATTTCTTGAAGTTTATTATTACCATTATATGTATCTTACACATTAATAAGCACTGAATTTTATATTTAATTATTGTTATTATTAATTTTTTGTGCATGAAGCAGATTTCTTTGAATTGTATTATTAACATTATTACCTTAAACAGTAATAAGCATTGAGTCTTATATTTAATTATTATTATTATGTGTACTCTTATTTTCATTTTTTTACCTTATGTGCTAACAAGCAAGCAATTGTCTACGTATCTCGTGTATCAGTCAGGGATGATAAAGTTGGTACAATTGTACTTTTTTGGTACAATTCAAACCATAAAAGTACGTTGGTACCCCCGTGACTCATTTGGTACTATTTGAAAAATTTGCGAGACTATCCAATGTTTTTTTTCCACAAAAAATAAATCGCGATCATTTAAATTGTATCCAATTTGAGAGAAAAGTGGCGAATTTGGTTTGTTGTTGAGAGCGAGTACCTTGTTAGATATGCATTACCCTTGTTTGGTTTTTTATAAAGAACTACATCTAACTTTACCGTTGTTTCGTTTTCAATATGATAGCATCATCTTCATTTATTTTATCTATTGTATGATTATAAAATTTTTAAGAAATAAAAAACTTGCTATATTAACATTATATCAGTCGTTTAAGTGATGATATTGAATGAAGCTAGGTATGCTACATACATATGTAAACGATTAAAATTTACTTTGAAATGAAAAACTTTATATATCTACAAATAAATTTAAAAGTTGTATAGTTACGGATTTTAAAAGAAATGTTAGACAGTTCTATATAACCTTTGGCGAAACTAAATAAAAATAAATTTCATGACGAAATTTTAAGCTGGCTAACAAAAGATACTCCCGAAAATGTTATTACTACCGTACCTTTCTTATTAAAAAATATTCCCAAAGAAAAGGAAATATGACAGTATAAATAACAAGTTTCGAGCCTTGAAAATTTAATTGGATGAGCTAATGTTTCCATAGCTTTCAAAAGTTATCATGAGAATATTCTCAATTCTACACTCATCAGCGAATGTGGAAAGAGTATTTTCATAATCAAAACGAAGACTCGAAATTCTAATACAAACAAAAGCTTATTGAAATGCCCTAAGCCGTATTTTCTACGAAATTGAGTTTTTCAATGATTCCAATATATTTCACACAAATACACAATAGTTTAAAAAATAACGCTTTTACAATCAGTTGTACAAAAATATTACAGAAAGAATATTACAGTTTTTATTGTGCATTTACCTTCCCCCGTAAAATAACAATTATTTGTGTTAGGGCCTTTTTACTTGAGACCAACGATATGTTTTACTGCCTCTTCCACTGTGTCTAAGTCTGATAATAAATTTTCATTTTTGAGTTAATGATGCAGATTAATCTGCATATTGTTCTTTTTTTTAAAACAAACACAAAATTCCCCTTTTTCATTAAGTCGTGCGTAAGTTGAAAACTTTAAATTTGTATCCTGGCAAACTAGTTTTTTTGAGTTATGACGTTATTTGAGTAAATGAGCGACATGTTCTAAAAATATAATAAAAAAAAGTTAAAACACAAAAAAACGAGTTTAGTACTATTGGGGTCGCAAAAGTACAGTTTTAAAAGCTAATTGGTACGAAATTGGTTTTCTAATTTATCATGCCTGGTATCAGTTATGCAGAGTGAGAACAAGAGTCATCATATACGCTCTCTGTGTGAACATTCTGGCAGAGGTATATCGGTGTGTGTCCAGCGTTGCCGTTTTGGTTACTTGTAACCAAAATTGGTTACTTTTTTTTCAATGTGTACTTGTGCACTTTTTTCCATTTTGGTTACTTTTTTTCAACACAAAAATAACCATTTTGTATGCATAATGTACATATGTGGTATGTTAAATTTGCACATAACTAATTATTTTGATAAAAGATCAAAATTAAAGCGTTTTTAATACGTTGTAAAGATAACACTGGATAATCAAGATTGCGTTTAAAAAAATACAAGTCTATCTCTGAACATAACCAGCGTTGCCGCTTTTGGTTACTTTTAACCAAAATTGGTTACTTTTTTTGCCAATGTGTACTTGTGTACTTTTTTTCCATTTTGGTTACTTTTCTTCAACACAAAAATAACCATTTTTATATGGTATATAAATAATTATGAATGTAGCTAACTATTGAGATAAACTATCATGTGATTGAAAGATTTTTCGTGGTTAAAAAAATATGGATGTGATATCCAAACAGATGGTTAATATTGTATCGCAATAGAAATTGCTCAGATGTTCTAAATTGGAAATAAGAAGTTGAATTTTAAGACAAAGTTTCAAAACATACAAATGAATGCAACGAAAAAATTTTTGGTGAATTTATTAAATTTTGTTTTTAGTTTAATGCCATTTTCACACACTTCGGGGTCTTCTGAAAGAATATTTTCCCAGCTAGGTTTAGTCACAATTAAATTCAGGAATAAGATTTATTTCCATACCAACTCTATAATGCATATGTATGTATATTTTAATAGTATATCTATTCAGTCATGTGTTTGGATAACGAATATAACACTGTGTTTTTTTTAAGTCATGGAAATATAATCATATACGAACACCACTGCATGATAAAAGGCAAAAAAAGACCGGTGTCTTGCCCCAGCTCATGCACATTTTTGTTTGCCCAAAGATTTGGGGCCTCGGTGTCAGTTTTGCATTTTCTCCGGTTCATATCGTTCAGAATTTTGATTTACTCTTTGAGGCAAAGTTATAGCTCTTGTCATACAACAAAAATTGTGAATATATAAAATAAAAAAAAAATTACCTTCAAGATCAAAATCGCAAAAAATTTTAAAAAATTTTGAGTTTTATACCATTTTCCCCTGTTCAGGTACATAGGTAGCAAGCGGTTCAAAATTCAAGGAAACTATCAACGATAAAAATGTCCCTAAGATCTCAATAAACAACTTTCTACAACATATGAACTTCCTAGGAATGATTCTTAACACCGTTTGTGTAGCGCTTAGGCAGCCACAAAAGTAAAAAATTTCAAAGCAAATGAAATTAAAAAAACGGTGTTAAGAACCGTTCCTAGGATCAATTGATTGGTGGTTGATTGTTTCCTTGAATATTCAACGGTTTGCTACCTATGGACCCTAACAGGAGAAAAAATGTGAAAAAATCGAATTTTTTAAATTTGCCACAGATACATATATTTCTTAACGGAAATACAAATAAAACAGTACATATGTACATATATTAAATTTATAGAGATTTTGGTTACTCTTTGTCTCGTTTGGTTACTTTTTTTCCATATTTTGGTTACAAAAATATTTTGGTTGTGGCAACGCTGTGTGTGTCATATGAAAGAGCATGAACGGCTGTTAGCAGTGTTTCCATGACATGTAAGAGGAAAAGTGTTAGATTGCAGAAATAAAAGTGCTAAAATGTTCTACAGTACATACTACAAAATGCTAAAATCAGTTAACATTTTTAGTTTCCTTATTTCTTAAGCTTCCCAAACACTTGCAATGAAATTGTTAATTTTTTGTATTCTATATCATCGGTAACGTGCGTTTCATATTCATAAATGGCACATTACAATTTTTCATTACAAAGAAAATAGAATTATGCTGTGTAATGTTGTGGCAAAATTATATAAAGGGTGTTTTTTATTGAGGTATAGAACTTTAAGTTGGCATCACTTTTTTAACTGGCGGCCATTTTGTCAGCTGTCAAGTGATTAATATTTAGTTTGGTTTGCCATTTCATCATGAACAGGTTGACAAAAGAACAACGCTTGCAAATCGTGCAAATTTATTTCGAAAATAATGGTTCAGTTCGCGAAGTTTACCGCAAGCTCCGTCCATTTTATGGTCGACATAATCGTCCATCAGAGCAATTAATTCGGTTAACCATGGATCGTTTTTGCACTACGTTTACTCTATGTGATAATACGCATCCGCAGAGACGTCGAACAGTGCGCACCGAAGAAACAATTGCCGCTGTAGAGCAAAGTGTTGAAGAGGACCCGAATGAATCGATTCGCCACCGTGCACAGCAATTGGAGCTTTGTCCATCAACTTTATGGAAGATTTTGCGCAAAGATCTTGGCTTGCGACCTTACAAGATCCAGCTTGTGCAAGAATTAAAGCCGCGAGACCATGCAATGCGTCGTGATTTTGGTGTATGGGCCGAAAATGAGACTTATTTCGATGCTGATTTTCATCGCAAAATTTTGTTCAGTGATGAGGCTCATTTTTGGTTGAATGGCTACGTCAACAAGCAAAATTGCCGCATTTGGAGTGAAGAGAATCCCTTGAGACGCCATTACATCCACAAAAACTGACTGTTTGGTGTGCTCTATGGGCTGGTGGAGTCATTGGGCCATACTTCTTCCGAAATAATGCTGGAGAGTCAGTTACCGTTAATGGAGACCGGTATAGAGCCATGATAACCAACTATTTTGTTCCCGAATTGGATGGCATGAATGTGGATGAGTTCTGGTTCCAACAAGACGGCGCTACATGCCACACAGCGCACGTCACAATCGATTTATTGAATGGACCTGTCAATTGGCCACCAAGATCGTGTGATTTGACACCATTGGATTATTTTCTTTGGGGATATGTGAAGTCGCTCGTCTACGCCAACAAACCAGAAACGTTAGGGGACTTGGAAGCCAACATTCGTGGCGTTATTGCCAACATACGGCCCCATATGCTCGAAAAAGTGGTTGAAAATTGGACCTGTAGAATTAGCTTTATTCGAGCCAGCCGCGGCGGCCACATGCCCGAAATCATATTTAAACATTAATGGCATAAAATTATCCTTCCAATAAAGCCAAATTGATGGACATTAAAACGATTTTCTTGTGTTTTATTTCAATTCGAAGTTCTATACCCCTCAAAAAAACACCCTATAGTATTATGTTAAGTTTTTTTGAAAGATTTGTATAAATTATTCCATAGTATATATGTATATATATATATATATATATATATATATATATATATGTATATATATATATATATATATATATATATATATATATATATATACATTACACGTCGAAAAATGTTATTCCATAGTATAGGTCAAACTATTATTGTCAGTTTGACATGGTGCTGCGTAAATTGTGTGAGATTTGACATTTTTACGTAACGATGTGAACTATAACATATTCAATAATACTGTATGTATAAGCCGGTTGAAATATTTAATTTATAAATTTTGAATCCAGCTTAGAATGGAGTAACAAGAAAGAAAAAAATTTTAAGAGTGTTAAATAGAGTAGTAAAGTAAAAATATATTTTATACGTAGACAAGTCAGATGAACCGATTTAATTACCAATTGCACAAATTGCATAGTTTTACTGAGACATAATCGTGTAACCGACAACTAAAACCTTGGGCTCACTTCAGCTTTGACTGTGCTTTTTGTTAAGGTGATCAATAACCTTATTAACAAATGTTTTAGAAAGAATAAAACTTAAAATAAGTTTTGTTTATTTAGTATTTCAAATGGTAAACTTTAATATATTTGTGTATGTCAGAGCGCTTCTGTTATATGACTCCTATCATACTTGACACTTAATGAAAATTGGTGTAATATCAATTGGCCCGCAATTTGTCTTAAAGAATTATCTATGGAAAATTTATAAATTTAATGAAATAAAAAAGTGCAAAAAATGCTAAACAGTTTTAAAAAAGTGCTAAACTAGCACTTAGCATTATTTTCAAAATCTTTAGCGCTAAACCAAGAAAATAAGTGCTAAATCTAGCACTAAAAGTGCTTAAATGGCAAGCCTGGCTGTTAGTCACTACAACAATTGTAAGCACACACACGGCATTGGAATGTATAACAGAGAAATGGTATAAAAGGCGACTCAATATAGAACAATTTTCAGTTTGCTTGCAGCGCTCGCTACGGTAAGACAAATATTGGATGACGGTTAGTTGTCTAATATTTACTTTCTATAGCCACATTGGAGCAAGATTAGATATTGGAATTTGGCTAAAAATCCAATATCTACAACCTGCAGTAAACTCTCGTGACGGGCTAGTGCTAGAGGTGAAGGGAGGCTACCTTGGTATACGCTTCCAAGGCGAATCTCATCACTAGGAAATTTACAAGTGAGGGGAGGCTGTCGCTGGTATCCAGGCCACTGGTGCCACGACGAATCCAGGCACTAGTAAATTAGGCTTTCTGCCACCGTTCCAGACGAATTAATTATATTTGAGTTAAAGTCCAATCGAAGAAATTTTGTACATTTTATTTAGTAATTAATCTTGGTTTTATTTTCGTAAATTGCATTTGGCAATAGAGTTTTTTTTTGTAAATAAAATGAATTTTGTAACGTAAATGAAATCAGATCGTTTTTTTTATTTATTTAACACACGATCCTGGACTCCCCTGAGTCTACACCAGCTAAGAGCGGAATCGTGTCGTTACAATATAAAGATTTAATTGTATAAGGGTCTGAAAAATCAGAGCAGTTTTTCCCAAGAAACGCTAATGTAGAATACGCATTCGGAATTAACCTTTCTAGATGCGGTTTAAATGTTAACTTTGAATCAAAAATTATTCCCAAATCATCAAGTTCCCTAGAATATTTTAAAATAACAAATTTTATGTTATAAGATGACGGAATTAGTGTACGAGATCTTGAATAAGATACATAGACACATTTATCCATGTTGAATCTTAGAAAATTATTGTCACACCAATTACTAAGGCTATAAAAATCCCTCTGCAACAACTCTACATCATGCATATTACCTATCTTAGAATAAACTGTCAAATCATCCGCATATAGAAGAAAACTTGCATGCATAAAACAAGTATGTATGTCATTTATAAAAATATTAAAGAGGAGAGGACCTAAAATGTTGCTCTGAGGTACTCCAGATATCGGGAAGTAAGGGCGTGACTCAAAATCTTCTATTTTAACTACACATTTTCTATTTGTCAAATATGAATAAAACCATTCATAGAAATTTTGCATGAATGCCAAATGTGCTTAATTTATGTAGTAAGATTGAATGTGGTATTTTGTCAAATGCCTTTGAGAAATCTGTATAAATAGCATCAACTTGAAATCCAGAATCAAAACTATTATGGCAATAGTCGGAAAATACTACTAAATTAGTGATAGTAGACCTACCAGTACGAAATCCATGTTGCTGCGGAATAATAAGAGATTTAGTTAAAAAATAAATTCTATTGTACACCAAATATTCTAAAATTTTTGAAACTGCTGATAATTTTCAATTGACCTATAACAGGTAATATCATCCCCTTTACCAGATTTAAAAATTGGTGTGATACATGTTAATTTCCAACGTTCGACAAAAATACCTTCACTTATGGATTTATTGAAAATAATCATCAGCGGCAATGCAATTGACTGCACACATTTTTTTTTTAACAAAAAAGCACATAATCCATCAACATCTGAACGAAAAGAGTTCTTAATATTTTTAATGCTTTCTGCAACTTCATATTCTGAAAAAGTAATATTGCCCAAGGATATATGTGATAATAAGTCAGGTTTATGATTAGAAATATTAATTGAAGAAGTAACAGAATCTTCGAAATTATTTTTAAAATAAGAAGCAAACGAATTAACAATACTTGACATATTATCCACCATAATATCTCCATAGAACATATTAGCTGGAATATTACTATTTTACTTCTTAGAACATATAAACGACCAAAAAGATCTCGGGTTTACCTTAATGTCATGTTCAATCCTGAGTAAATATTGTTTATATAGATATTTATTAAGAAAATTAAATTCTCTTAATGAAAGCATATACTCCTGTTTTGTTTGATTACACCCTGTTTTATTGCAAAGCTTAAGCAATTTATTCCGTTTATTTTTTAATCTTGTAAGCCCTTTAGTATACCATGGATGAGAGAGACAGTTACTTCTCTTGAATGGAATAAAACTATAACATGTATTCAAGAAGAGTTCCAAAAATACATCATAGCAATTACTAGCACTTCCATCTTTCAAAACACAAACCCAATCAATATTACTTAAAGCTGAACTTAACACATCAAAATCAGTATTCTTAAAATTTAATTTCCTGCAATTATTATTATTTTAACATTTTAGGAAATTGTAAAAATCTAGTTCAACTACTATAGGTTTGTGATGGATACTGACAGGAGAATATGGCTGCAAACACTCATATATTGTGTACTTAATGACCGCGTAGGCAAAAACTAAGTCAATAATTCTATTTAATTGATTATAAATATTGTTAACCTAAACTAGCCCCAAATCAAGAAAATTGTCAATTAGATTAATTTAAAATTCTTTATTAACATTATATGGCAATAATTTACCGTTAAATGTAATCCATGCTATATTGGATAAATTAAAGTCCCAAAGGATCACAAAACGAGTATTTGCAGTCATATTCTCATCAACATACAAAATATTAGTAACATGAGAATTATATTAATCAATTGAGCTTTTTGGCGGAATATAAGAAGCACATAAGCAAAGTAAACCTTCAGAGCTTGGTATTACAATAAATAATTGGTCGAGTAAATCATGAACTATAATATTCGAATACTTATACGATTTCAATCATTTTTTAACTCCTACCAATACTCCTCCACCTTTCGTACGTACAACCCGTCATAACATAGCTTCTATCCTTGTGGTATACATCATAAAAGTTTAGATTAAAAATTCAGCATCATAAAAATCTTCATTCAACCATGTTTCCACAATGACAAAAACATCATAATCACATTGTGATGAAAAATAGAACAAGTCTTTACTTTTTGAACGCATTCCTGATACATTTTGGAAATCTATTTTTAGTTTCGTTGATTTAATTACGGAAGACTTTACTGATTTAAATGTTTTTTGAAAAAAATACAAAAGGGCAAATTTTGATATTTGTGGGCCATAATGAAGATTTCACAATTTCATTATAAACAGCCGGTGAAACACCAAGTTTAAAATTTATGTCCCTCAACGAGTTAACATCAACATCTTTTTTACCAGTCTTACGCACTCAAGGTGATGTTTGTCTATACCTGTATTTTTCTCAATGAATGTTGTGCTGTTCACAACAAAATTGTGCGTTTAAAATAGTGGGAGGCGTAATGCTCATAAAATTTAAAGGTATAATTCGCACTAAGGATCTCAAATGGGAAAATATTAAAACCAGGCCGTTAAAAATCAAATTCTTACTAGATAGCTGATATTTTATACACAAATAAATTTAAATTAGAGATCACAAAGAAATATCTAAAAAAAACCAGTAGTCGTGCTGGTTTTACGTTTCTAACGTAAGCCATATAACCTTTGTTAAATATCTATATTGCCACATCAGCGATTTCCCACATTCATCGTCAAATGGGAATAAAAAATCGTTCAAATGTGTAAATTGTGCTTTAAAAAATGAAACTCTGTTCTAATTGAGCTTGCAACAAGTGGTAGCCAAAAATTAATTAAAAATAAACAAACTTAACAATACAATTTTTGTTAAAGATAAAAAGTGAACATAATTACTAATGTAAATGAAGACAGAAAACACAACAAGCTATGCAAAATTTTCTGAAGAATTACCCAAATGAAATAATGACCAACAGCCCATTTATTTAGGTCATTATTCATTGCCATTTGGGTGATTGTCATTATCTTTAGGTTTTTGAAAAATACCAACAGACTCAGAAAAAGTGTTCTACCTTTCCTGCCTTTGGACGGGTGCAATAATTTTCTCTTCTGTGAATACATATTTGCATATACATATGTATGCGCAACCACGCCTTCGAAGAGTAGAAGTATATTTTTTGTTTAGCTGGCATTCATCCTATTCTATGGACAAATGTAAATACATATACATATATTATTTGTTGGCGACCCTTAAATTAAGTTCATCATAATTATTCAACTCATTAAAATTAAATTCATAATCATCCAAACACATTTGTATGTATGTAAATGCATTCGCAATTGGTTGTTTATAAAAAACTCAAACAATAAGTGCAATGCATTAATGGTTAGTGACCGAAGAATAATATTGCAGTCACAGCATAACGTACACACATGCATACACATGTGGAGTCATATTAACAATAAGTTTTTTTTGTTTTGTTTAACGCCAGTCAATGACCACAATAAAGAACATAATTTCAATGTCTTCAATGGTCAACGACTTTACAAATTCAGCATTTCTAGTTTTCTTACACCTTGCATTAATAATTGACCTAGTTAATTAGCGTATAGGTGCAATTAGCTATAATTAATATTTTTGTATAAATATAGAAGGAAAATAAAGACATAGGGGAGTAGACAAATTGACTTGTTTTACTGCACTTTTGTTACATGGTCCAAAATAGCTTGTGATACCAAACAAATTCTTGGTTTATGTACCTAGAATTTAACATCATAATTATGATGAACTTAATTTAAGGGTCGTCAAAATTCTCCCCCCGTTGAACCATGTAATGTTCAAGTACTGCCGATGCACTTCAGGTATCTTGTAGTTCGATGACGTATTTGGATGGTGAGCTTTGTCGAGGAGTTGGAGTAGGTATCGCTTCGGGTTGATCCTTGCATCTACAAGACCAGATAAAGGACAACTAAGGCAAAAACTAAGCTGAGCGTAAAATTGCTTATTGCTTGATGGTGCAGATTTTTGTTGTTAATGAGTTTATGCAGGTGTGACATGTCGGCTTCCTGAAGTTGGGCTTGTAGCTCATTTAGTTGATCAGTATGAGTTTGTAGAACCTGCCGCGTGCTGTTGAATATTGTTATAGGCTCACTTATGTTGGTAAGGGCATTAATATTTTTGAAACGGAAGTAGGATGATTGGATGTTACTGGATACATCATAGTGCCCTCGAATGGTGATATTGGCTGTCTTTAGAATATAGGTTGGTTCAATCTGAAGTATACCAGAACCGTGCAATGTTAATTGCATTATTTCAGTTCCACAAACAGCATAAGCTTCAGTGCTATTTATTGTGGTATAAATTCATTTGTTTTTGTTGTGTAGTTGTATCCAAACGCCTTGTTCTCTTGATGTAACTAGCCTGCAATTTCTAGCAGGTTTTTGATTAAAGAAGTTAATTTCGCAGGATGAAGCCATTGATCTTTTTCCGAAGGTTTGTTGTCGAAGATAAAGACATCGTTGAGCCGGAATAAATTTGTTATATCATCATTCGACATTGGAATGTATTCATCTTTGAGTGAATTAATTGCCAGATATGGTTTCTCGAGTACTATGACGAAAAGTGTGCTGTTCCTGTTTGAGGGGACTCCAAATATCTTTAAGAGTTTAAAGGGTTGTTGGTCGATCAATGGTAATTTGACTTCAAATATGACCTTGTTTTCTGTGACTCCTGCCTTAGTTCGCATAAGTTTGTAAAGTTGAATCAAGTTGCCTTCTTTGATGGGTAGGACTCGCGACACTGGTAAATTTGCCTTGATCACGTTTAGTTCTCTCTGAAGCTGATTTGGCGATAAAAGAGAAGGACTTATTCTACCATGATGGGAGTCCGTTAAGACGTTTATTATTTCAGCTTCAATTCGGCGGAGTCGCGTTGCTGTTAAAATCAGCTCACTAGATAGAAATGTTGTTAAATATGCGATCTTTAGTTGACGCTGGTCCTCCGTTACTTGATTTTGTAGCCTTGTTATTTCATTTTATGTTTCGTCTAACCTTGACTGCAACGAAGGTTCTGTTTCTTTGATAATGTTAAGAGTAGAATCAATTATGGATGTTTGATTTCGTAGTAATGAGTAAAGATGCTCTCTGTCCGTATCGTGTGCTCCATTTCTGTGGCATAATCAGAGTCGAGAACACCAAAGAGACTTCTGGCTACATTCCCGATGATGTTAGACCAGACATGATCACGTTCTTATCTTGTATAAGATCGGCCTGAAGCTGTTTTAGGTTGCTTATGAAATTGTGACACATGCTTGCTTGTGGAGAGAATTTGCAGAGATTGGAAGAAGTCGCCAATGCGGTTGAAAATGCCTTAACTTCTGATCGGAATGGAACGAGATCGTAATACACCATTATTTTCCATTCTGCTGTGATTGTTCCTGCTGTGCCTATCACTTAAAAATACAGACCGGGATCCTTGCTGAATACCTCAGAAATTATTGGTTTGCCGAGAACAGCAGGGAGGTAGAGAATGGTGAGCAAGTTTGTGTATAGTAAGCTGTAGCCAACAGATTTAGGTCGCTTGGTGGGAGACAAGTCTGGTTCGGGTGACCTCTTTAAGGTTTTGTTTGCAAGTTTCTCATTTGTTTCCTCATTCATTAAAGGGGCCAAGAGATGAATAGCAAGTGACATAATACCTGATGACGTTTTGACCTTGACCACTCGTACGAAGCCATCATGACCTTTGCAGATGTTTACTATTCGACCAAGGGGCCATTTCATGACTGGCACATTGTCTTCTTTGATGATTACAAGTTGACCTTCTTGAACGTTTGATGAAGCTGTCCTCCACTTAGGTCGTTGTTGTAATTCTGAAAGGTATTCTTTTGACCATCGATTCCAAAAAGCATGTTTCAAGTGAGACACTATTTTCCATCTTTTCGCGAGTGATGATGTTTGCTGTTTTTCCTGTCTGTCGAATTAAGCAGTTAACGATTCTCCCACTAAAAAATGGTCTGGTGTTAAGACCGTTAGATCATTCGGATCTGATGATATTGGTGTTAGGGGTTTTGAGTTTAGAATGGCTTCCACTTCTATTACAACCGTTTCCAACTCCTCATGGGTCAGAGAAGTCTCGACGGTCGTTCGGAGAAGTAAGTGTTTTGCTGATTTCACGGCAGCCTCCCATAGACCTCCGAAATGGGGAGCTCTGGGCGGGATGCACTTAAATTCTACTCCTTCCTTGGCGCAGGCATTTTCTATTTTTTCTTGGGAGCTGGAACTGAGTATAGCTGTATTAAGCTCTTCAAGTTTGCTTTTAGTTCCAACAAAGTTTGTTGCATTGTCGAAGTACATCGTTTTGCAGCGTCCACGGCGAAAAATTAACTTTTTCAATGACCCTATGAATGCATCAGTGGTCAAATCTGTAACTACCTCAGAGTGTATAGCCTTGGTGGCAAAGCAACGGAATACTTCAATATACACCTTATGAGGCGCTTTCCTCTGAGCTTATAATGTACCCAGAAAGGGCCACAGTTGTGATGAATGGTCGACCTGGGTTTATTCTGCAAGTTGGTAAATTGCCCATTATTTGATTGAACATTCGTGGCTTAGCCCTTGTGCAACGTATACACTGATGGATCATAGATCTTGTCGTTGTTTTCCCTTCCAGAATCCAAAAGTTTTGTCGTGCTGTAGCTAGTAATTGCTGTGGTCCACAATGATGATTTTCCTTATGTAGATTTACTAGGATTAGCCTTGCAATAGGATCGTTATATGGTAACACGAGCGGACGTTTGGCGTCGTATGACAGCTCTGATGCTTCTAAGCGCCCACCTACTTTTATTAATCCTGCTAAGTCTAAGAAAGGGCACAAACTTTTAAGCGGACTTGCTCCTTCGACTATCTGAGACCATTGAAGTGTTTTCAATTCGTCTGGGAAATCAGATTGTTGCATTGCTCGCACTATGATGTGGAAGGCATTACCCAGTTTAATGGCAGTGATGCGACTTCCAGTTTGGGTTGAGTTTTTCTGATCCTTTGAGCGAATCTTTGTACATAGGCTACAGTGCGTTGAAGGAAGATAAATGAATTTCTGTGGTTGACGCTGTAAACCCAGTCTTCGACGTTGGATGATGCTGCAGCAGTAACGATTGGAGTCTTCATCTTAAACTTCAAATTGGTAGCGTTCTGAACATTTATGTATGTATAATATACCGAATACCGGCTCCGCTCAGAAGAGTTTTCTGTATAGCCAGATAGCTTAAAGATTTTCTCCTGTGTGTATGTAGAACAACTGTTTAGATAATTATGTATAAGAAAAAACTGGCATTAAGTAAGTGACGACATTCAACTAGGAGCTAACGAGTTCCTCCATAGAATTTGACATTAAAAATCGGCACATAACGTAGTTTTAACCCACTATTAACTCCCGGCGTGATTTATGCTAACTTTTTGACCGTTTTTTTATACATAAGACCGATAGTTTCTAACCAACTTTCATTATAGATAACTAGCGGAAGTAATGGTAGGCAGAAAATCTTTACTCATCGAAGCTGTTGTCGAAAATACATACATACCTAGAGAAGAGTATCACAAAGACCAGCCTAAGAACGCAAAACCGCTTACTTACAAGCTCAGGCGTGAGGATACCGCCAACGAAGGGTTACGCAACAAATCCATTGCCAGCGAAGCCGGTATTATATTTGCTCATTGGCAAAGCAAAATATTTTATTTGTGTAAATAAAAATAAATATGTTTTATTTTGTCTCAGTCGACAATCAAAATACAAGTGCCTGCTTTTGACATTAGAGTTCGTACAAATGACTGGAAAAATTTTACTGGGGCACAAATGCTTACGTTATCGTTTGTACTCGTTTTTTTCGACTTGTCATGCTAAAGGCTTTTAGTGGAACGCAAAACAGCTGTTTTTCGTTTAGAATGCTTGCGAAGGAAAATGAGTGACATCGTGGGATTGGCTGTTAAAATATAGAATAGACAAAACAACTATTTTTCAAAATTAAAGATATTAATGTTTAACTGGACAGATTTTATTTTAACTGATAACTGGACAAGGTTCAAAAAAACTAGAAAATTCAGGCAAATCCAGGCCGTCTGGCAACCCTAGGCACCACCATACAAAGAAATTAATAATAATCTAATATCTTGAAAGCTATAATAGCAAGAGTCCTCTAATTTAGTATGGACTCCTTTGAGAGCGAGACGCGAAGTATTTCAGAATATTGGTTTAATAGGACCAAGGGAAGGGGCACTTCCCTACAAACTTATTAAGAATAATATATTTTGAAAGCTGTAATAGCAAGAGTCCGCAAATTTGTTATGGACTCTGTTGAGAGCGATAGGAAAAATAATTCAAAATATTGGTAGAATAGGACGGTGGTAAGGGGGCATCCCTTATACAAATAGCAAGAGTCCTCTCATTTCGTAGGAGCCAATTTGAAAATAATTAATCTATATATACACAAATTAACGTTTGTTTGTATGTCATTTATGTGCGGCCAAACTTCTCATCCGATCGCGATAAAATTTGGTGCACATAATCTGTGCAACTCCTTAAAGGTTTGAGGGTATTACTTTTTTTAACTTGAGTCCGGGGGGCAACACGGGGGAAATTTATGCCTCTCCGAAACGTTTAAATCAATTATAATGCAATTTAGAACACGGATAGATCTGAATCTAAAAAGTCACTAGGATATGTACATTTTTAAAACTAAGACCAGGGTGGTGATAGGGGAAGTTTCTACCCTCTGAAAAGTTCCCTCTGAATGAAATTTTGAACATAGATAGATCTGCGTCTAAAAATTCACATAGGCGATGAAAATTTTCAAAAGTAGGACCAGGACGCCTCCGAAACAATTAAAACGATTTTAATGAAACTTTGAACATAGATAGATCTGCATCAAAGAATTCACATAGCCCAGCTAAAGAAATATGTATGGAGCATATATGATATCCCATATATGGTTCGGATCCCAAAAATGAGGGTATATGGGCATATTTGATTGTATATACCCAGCTAAAAAAATTATATATGGTCCATATATTTTTAATATATGAATGTATATAACTATATATGAATATGTATGAATTCATTTATGGAAATGTATTGGATTATACATAGCAAAACTATTATATATGAACTAATATATGGACTAATATATGAAATGTATTATAATAAAGGGTGTTTTTTATTGAGGTATAGAACTTTAAGTTGGCATCACTTTTTTAACTGGCGGCCATTTTGTCAGCTGTCAAGTGATTAATATTTAGTTTGGTTTGCCATTTTATCATGAACAGGTTGACAAAAGAACAACGCTTGCAAATCGTGCAAATTTATTTCGAAAATAATGGTTCAGTTCGCGAAGTTTACCGTCCATTTTATGGTCGACATAATCGTCCATCAGAGCAATTAATTCGGTTAACCATGGATCGTTTTCGCACTACGTTTACTCTATGTGATAATACGCATCCGCAGAGACGTCGAACAGTGCGCACCGAAGAAACAATTGCCGCTGTAGAGCAAAGTGTTGAAGAGGACCCGAATGAATCGATTCGCCACCGTGCACAGCAATTGGAGTCGACTAACCGACTATTTTGTTCCCGAATTGGATGACATGAATGTGGATGAGTTGTGGTTCCAACAAGACGGCGCTACATGCCACACAGCGCACGTCACAATCGATTTATTGAAGGAAACATTCGATGAGCGCATAATTTCGCGGAATGGACCTGTCAATTGGCCACCAAGATAGTGTGATTTGACACCATTGGATTATTTTCTTTGGGGATATGTGAAGTCGCTCGTCTACGCCAACAAACCAGAAACGTTAGGGGACTTGGAAGCCAACATTCGTGGCGTTATTGCCAACATACGGCCCCATATGCTCGAAAAAGTGGTTGAAAATTGGACCTGTAGAATTGGCTTTATTCGAGCCAGCCGCGGCGGCCACAAGCCCGAAATCATATTTAAACATTAATGGCATAAAATTATCCTTCCAATAAAGCCAAATTGATGGACATTAAAACGATTTTCTTGTGTTTTATTTCAATTCAAAGTTCTATACCCCTAAAAAAACACCCTATATATGAGCTCATATATGGAACTTTTATTATGAAGCTCTTCATATGTGGATCCATATATATATATATAAGATTTATTATATGTAGCCATATAAGAATGTATGCATACATGATATCTCACATAAGATCGTTTTTGCAATCAAAAAAGCTTGGTATTTTATAACTGGTGAATTGGAAATCCATTAGCAAATACATACAGTATGCAAAATTTATATGCGTACCCTCAACGTCTTAAGAGGAAAAACTTTTGTTACAAAAAAAAAATGTTCATACCGTATAGGGAATATTTACACATACATGTATGAAAATGTATGAATATATATAATCATATATGGCCATATACCCTCATTTTTCGTATCCGAGCCATATATGGGATATCATATATGCTCCATACACATTCTTTTTAGCTGGGCTTTGTGAATTCTTTGATGCAGATCTATCTATGTATTCCCTCTACAGTATGCAAAGTTCATATTCATACTTTCCTGATTCACAAAAGCTCACTGTTGTGCAATTATTTAATTTACTAAAATTACTTTTTTTAAATTTTGAACAGAGAGGTATTTAATGAAACATTTGTTTGGACAAATAATGACAAACGAACTAAAAGTCATTTCATTCCTAATTTTAAGTCAAAAGGTGAATCAATTATTTAAAAAACACAAAAATCATATTCGTACATAAAATTTATTTTAAGAAATCAAATTAAAAACTAATGCCATTAATTATAAAAGAAAAAATAATCCGTCTACCCAGCTAAAAAAAAATATGTATGGAGCATGTATGATATCCCATATATGGTTCGGATCCGAAAAATGAGGGTATATGGGCATATATGATATATGCAAAGTTTATATTGATTCAACAAGCGCACTGCAGTGCAATAAATTAAATTATTAAAATTATTTTTTTGTAAAATTTTGTATAGAAATGTTGTGTTTAATGAAACATTTGTTCGAACAAAATAATAAAAAACGAACTAAAAGACATTTCATTCGACATTTTAATAGAAAATGTGAATCGATTATTAAAAAAACACAAAACACACATTCGTACACATCATATGTTGTGTGCACATTACAAACTTATGCAATTATAAAAGAAAAATTAATTCGTTTTTATACTAACACTAGTTTTTAATGTTATTTTTTTGCAGTTATATGAATTTTGTTTCTTAAATATATCTGAGAATTCTGTTGCTTTTAATTAATGACTGAATTATCCTTTTGATTATTTGATTTATTAAATAGGCCCACAATATATAAAATCCTACAAGTACGATTTTTTGGTTGCACGAGTTTTTATTTTTTAAACCTTAAGGCTCTACGCATATTAAGTTTGCATCCGCTTATGTATTTTTTAACAGACTTCCAATTCACCAGTGATTAAAAAGAGGGAAAAATATCGAATTAATAAAATTTAATATTTTTTGATTGCAAATGCGATCTTATGTGATATATCATGCATGCATACATTTTTATATATCACCATATATAACATCTTATTTCAATATATGAATCACATATGAAGAGCTTCATAATTAAAATTTCTATACATGAGTTCATATATTATAATACATTTCATATATTAATCCATATACCAATTCATATACAATGGTTTTGCCATCTATAATCCCATACATTTCCATATATGAATTCATACATATTCATATATATTTATATACATTCATATATTAAAAATATATGGAGCATACATGAATTTTTTAGCTGGGAGGTTATGTTTTTTTGAACTAGGAGCAGGAGGACGAGCGGGGAGAATATATTTGCCCCTCCAAAACGTTCAACCCGATTTTAATGAAATTTTCAACATAGATAGATCCCCGTCTAGAATATCCAAAATGCTATAAAAATTTGAAACAGGAGTGCAATAGGGGAAATTTCAATCAAAACGGTTTTAATGAAATTTATAGCATAGATAGATCTGCATCTAGAAATTCACAAAGCCTATGTACATTTTCAAAAGTAGGACCAGAAGGGTGACAGGGTGAAACTTCTGCCTCTCAGAAACAATCCAACCAATTTAAATGAAATTTATAGATCTGTGTATAAATAGTCACAAACTGGCCATATACATTTTCTAAATTTGGACTAAGAGGAAGTACGGGGAAACATTTCTGAAATCCAACTCCACTTTGGTAAAACTTAAAATCAGTGGCAAAAAGGAAAAAGTGCTTAAGTCAAGATAAGCTGATTTTGATTAATGGTTCCTTCGTAATCTGAATATAAGAACCCTGTGCAGCTAAAAAAATTATATATGGTCCATATATTTTTAATATATGAATGTATATAACTATATATGAGTATGTATGAATTCATGTATGGAAATGTATGGGATTATACATCACAAAACTATTATATATGAACCAATATATGGACTAATATATGAAACGTATTATAACATATAAGCTCATATATGAAAATTTAATTATGAAGCTCTTCATATGTGGATCCATATATAGAAATAAGATTTAATATATGTTACAATCAAAAAAGCTTAGTATTTTATCACTGGTGAATTGGAAATCCATTAGAAAATACAAACGGCATGCAAAGGTAATATGCGTACCCTCAACGTTTTAAAAATAAAAACTTGTTAGAAAAAAAAACACATTCTTGTATGATTTTATAGATTGTCAGTCATTAATTTTATAGAAAATAACAGAATTCTCTAGATAAGATACAAAGTTCATATTACTGCAAAAATTATATTGAAAACTATTGTTACGACGGATTATTTTTTCTTTTATAATTAATTGCATTAGTTTTTAATATGATTTCTTAAATTAAATTTTATGTACGAATATGACTTTTGTGTTTTTTAAATAATTGATTCACCTTTTTTTAAATTATTTGTCCAAGCAAATGTTTCATTAAATACAACCTCCCTGCTCAAAATCTAAAAAAAGTAATTTTAGTAATTTAATTTTCTGCACAGCAGTGCGCTTTTGTGAATCAAGAGAGTATGAATATGAACTTTGCATACTGTAGAGGGAATATTTATACATACATGTAAACAGAGAATTTCGCAATTGAACTGTAAAAGAATAAAATTTCTGAAAATCGACTTGAAAGCTTAAAAGCGCTCTCCTGAAAAACAGTAAAATATGACTTAAGCACTTTTTCATTCTTGCCACAGAAATATTGATACCCCTTCGCTTAGAAGTACTGTAAGTACTGTATGTACTTTTTAGTAAGTAAGACAAGCAAGGGGCAAATGATGAGTCCTGCTCCATCGAAATTTTGAAATCGATTTTAATGAAATTTAAAGCATAGGTGTCCGTTCATTTAGAAGAAGACACAGGCTCTGTAAATAATGTATCTAATTTCTGCCCCACCAACACATACAAATCGATATAAATGAAATTGACAAGACGGAGCACACCGAGTGTAGCTACATAGTTATGTATATAAAAATCTCCGCTAAGACGTCTCTTCACTATGAAGGTTCAACGAGAAATTGACATGTTTATTTATTAATTAACATGTTCACATTCGATTTGTAAAATATTTTTTACATCAAGTAGTTAAGGAAATTTATTCGACAAAAATTCTTCGAATAATTCTTAATTCTGACTTGAAAAATTTTTGTTCAAATTGCGTTATCGTACTTCCAAAAAAAATTAAATTTTATCCCTTACTCGCATTGAAATGATCGCATTTGAGTATCTGCATATCTTGTAAGGTCTAATTGTTATACGAGCCATATCTTTTCATATGAAAACTCATTTCTTTTCATATGAAAACTCATTTCTAATGATCGTAAAATTTGGTATATTGATATCGAATTTAATTAAAAATCTGTCAATTTGTACAAATTTTAAATGTTCTTCGTACAAAAATATTGATAAATTATGAGCATTCTGCCTGCAATTGTTGTTTTGTTATGCTAAATTTTACAATTTAAAAGTCAATTTAGATGTAACCATAAAAATGTGCAATAAATTCGGTTAAGTTGCTGCAAGCCATAATAAATGGGAGTTGCCATTGACTATGTTTGTGCAACAAATTAATTGTTTTTTATGGCTTCTTGTCTGCAAGTAGCCCTACAGTGACAAGAACAACTACTTGTTCATGAAATAAGTAACATGTAGTCATAAATACAAATACAAGGTTATATATGTATGTAATATCAAAAGATGTATCGAATTGTTTCACCTTTGGTGCAAAAATTGTTGTTGTCGGCTGTTGTTCACAAAAAGAAAAACAAGAACTGATTATTGAGTACCAATATTCCACAATTCATAGTTAAGAGCTTTTGCTAAGGCTGAAACAGCATAATCTCTAAAAGAAACAGGCTTGCTGGTTAGCTACATATATGGCTGAATACAACAACCTGTCTAAGAGGTTGTTTCTCTACACTTCATCATATCTGTTTCTTGCTTGAGATTTTCGTGAATAAAATCACTGAATCAATAGTAAGTGGCAGTCCATATGCAACAAGCCGACAAACCAATGATGTTATTATTTAGCTGAATCGTTTGCTGTTATGTGTGTTTTTATACCCTTTACCAAAAAATTATAAAAGGATATATATAGGCTTCTCATTCCGTTTGTAATTTCCAGAATATTAATAAGCGAGCCATAAAGTATATATAGCATTCGCACATTTATTTAAACCAAACGCAAATCGAATTAAACCAAACGCAAATTAAATTAAACTTAACTCGAATCAAATTGAACTAAACGCAAATCAAAATGAACTTAACGCAAATCAAGTTGAACTAAACACAAATTAAATTAAACTAAGAGCAAAATAAATTAAAATAAACGCAAAATAAATTAAACCAAACAGAAATTAAATTAAACTAAGCACAAATTAAATTAAACAAAAAGCAAATTAAATTAAACCAAAAAATATTGTACATATTTTATTAAAAAAAATTAAACGCAACACATATAATTTTATATTTATATCTAACTAATTTAATTAATATTTAAAATGTAGTGTATAAAGTAAGTCAAAATTTGTGATTAGGCAGCTTCAGGAATCGATAAAATCATGTCTCTTATATAATTGGCCGTTATGCGACTTACACTATTTTCAATTACTTCTTGAGTGCTTGGATCTTGATTTACTTTGCTTAACATATGCCGAGCATGAGTTTTAACCTTTGAAAAACATTTCTCTATTGGATTAGGCATTGGTGAGTAAGGAGGCAGATATTTAAGCTGTGGGTCGGTGTTTGCTATCACAGCACGAATTTGTTCCGTTTTGTGAATCCTCGCATTGTCCAAAATCAAAAATCTGTCATTACGTGGTGTTTCCTGAAGTTTTGCAATAAGTTCTTGCAAAAATGAGCAAAATAAGTTAGCTCAAATTAGTTTATATTGAAAATGCGGAAATAAATTCGGAGCGTACTATAATCCTTAGGAAAGTTTATGCCGAACAGTTTTCTCAGTGGGCTACCAATAGTAGAGATAAGTTTATATTTATTGACGAGTGTGGCTTTAATTTGCATTTAAGAAGAAGCAATGCTCGTTCCAAATCAGGTAGCAGAACAAGAGTGATTGTACCCTCAGTTAGGGGCAGAAATACCACTTTAGTCGCATCAATCAATAGTAATGGCATAGTTCATTATAAGATAATTTCAAATTCAACATGCAACTTTAACAAATTTTGCTCATTTTTGCAAGAACTTATTGCAAAACTTCAGGAAATACCACATAATCACAGATTTTTGATTTTGGACAATGCGAGGATTCACAAAACGAAACAAATTCGTGCTGTAATAGCAAACACCGACCCACAGCTTAAATATCTGCCTCCTTACTCACCAATGCCTAATCCAATAGAAAAATGTTTTTCAAAGGTTAAAACTCATGCTCGACATATTTTAAGCAAAATAAATCAAGATCCAAGCATTCAAGAAGTCATTGAAAATAGTGTAAGTCGCATAACGGCCACCGATTGTGCCAATTATATAAAAGATATGCTTTTATCGATTCCTGAAGCTGCCTAATCACAAATTTTGACTTACTTTATACACTACATTTTAAATATTAATTAAATTAGTTAGATATAAATATAAAATTAGATGTGTTGCGTTTAATTTTTTTAATAAAATATTTGGAATATTTTTTGGTTTAATTTAATTTGCTTTTTGTTTAATTTAATTTGTGCTTAGTTTAATTAAATTTCTGTTTGGTTTAATTTATTTTGCGCTTAGTTTAATTTAATTTGCGTTTAGTTCAATTTAATTTGCATTTAGTTCATTTTGATTTGCGTTTAGTTCAATTTTATTTGAGTTAAGTTTAAATTAATTTGCGTTTGGTTTAATTCGATTTGCGTTTGGTTTAAATAAATGTGCGAATTCTATATATTCTGGATCCTTATGCATAGGGAAGACGAATAAGCGATGTCCGTCTGTCCGTCTGTCTGTACGTGAAAGCGGTTTTCCGAAGCTCCCAGAAAAGCTACAGACTTCGTTCTTGGAATGGTGGGTCAGAAATGGTCCAAAAAAGATTGGTATTGAAAGTCAGCAAAATCGAGCAGATGGTTTCAGAACTGGAAAACTTAAACTTCATTTTGCCATACAAAATAACTACTAAAAAGTAGTTATTACTAAAAAGTAGTTATTAAATTTTTTTATTAAATAAATTTATTTTATACTTCAAAATGAATAAAATGGGTATTTTTTGTTAAAAAAATTAAAAAAAAATAAAAAGACGTGTCCAGGGTTGGAAAACTTTAATTTTTTTCTTATACAAAAATAAATTACTGAAACAAATTTTTTTTCTATAAATTAAACATATCTTAAGCTCTTAAAAGAACGAGATTGATTTAAGAAATCAGAAAAACAAAACTGACGATTCCACTGTTGTTAAACCTATATTTTTTGTGATGTATAAAATTATTTATTTTATTTTATTTATTTTTATTAAATAAACTTATTTTATACTTTACCGCGAATAAAATTAGTATTTGTAGTGGTACATTACATATTTCAAATAAAAAAAAATTAAAAAATTTAAAAAGACGTTTCCAGGGTTGGAAAACTTTATTTTTTTTCTTATACAAAAGTAACTTACTAAAACAAATTTTTCCTTTTCTTTATAAGTTAAACATATCTTATATTCTTAAAAGAAAAAGATTGGTGTAAGCAATCAGAAAAATCAAAAGGATGATTCCAGGATTGGGAACTTACTCTTTTTGTGATATAAAATATTAACTACCGAAAACTAGTTTTAAATTTTTTAAATAAATAAACTTATTTAATACTAAAGTACGAATAAAATTGGTATTTCAATTTAAGAAATTTTAAAACATGTTTCCAGGGTTGGAAAACTTTAACTTTTTTATACAAAAGTAACATACTAAAACAAATTTTTCCTTTTTCTCTATAAATTAAAGACATCTTATATTCTTAAAAGAAAGAAATTAGTAAAAGAAATTCGAAAAATCAAAAAGTATGATTTCAGGGTTGGAAAACCCACAATTTTTCTGATATAAAATATTAGCTACCGAAAACTATTTTTTATTTTTTTTTATAAAATAAACTCATTTTATACTTACGAATGAATTTGGTATTTAAAAATACAAAATAAAAAAAATTTAAACGACGTCTCCAGGTTTGGAAAACCTCATTTTTTATACAAAAGTATTTTACCAAAACAAATTTTTCCTTTTTTACTATAAATTAAACATATCTTTTATTCTTAAAAATAAAAGATTGATATAAGAAATCAAAAAAATCAAAAAGGAGGATTCCAGGGTTGGGAAACTCACACTCTTTGTGGTATAAAAATTAACTACCGAAAACTAATTGTTATTTTTTTTTATGAAATAAACTTATTTTATGCTTAAGTACGAACAAAATTGGTATTTCAAATAAAAAAAAAACAATGAAAAAATTAAAAACTCGATTCCAGGGTTGGAAAATTTTAACTTTTTTTGTACAAAAGTAACTTACTAAAACAAATTTTTCCTTTTTTTCTATAAATTAAACATATCTTAGATTCTTAAAAGAAAGAGATTGGTAAAAGAAATCAGAAAAATTAAAAAGGACGATTTCAGGGTTGGGAGACTTACACTTTTTGTGATATATAAAAGTAACTAAGTCAAATTAATTTTTATCTTTTCCTTTAAAAATTATGTATATTTTACGTTTTGGAAAAAAAAGTTTGGAATAGAAAATTATATAAATAAAAACCACAGCTCCAGAACTGGAAACTTTGATTTTTTTTCTGGATATTAAAGTAACTAAATAAAACATTTTTTTTAATTTCCTTTTTTCTTTTTTCACTTAACGCACTTTTTATATTTTTTTAAGAACTACTATATTGATATAAGGAATCAAAAAAATCTAATATGATGATTCTAGGGTTTGGAAATTTATTTTTTTGTACATAAAAGTAAGTAGGTCATTTTTTTTTCTTTTTGTTTATACTTTATGTATATGCTTATGTATGTATCTCTATTTTACATAAAAGCACTTTGGTAAAGGGTATATAAGATTCGGCACAGCCGAATATAGCACTCTTACTTGTTTTTTGTTTGTTTATGAAGACATCAAAGGCACAATATTCGTTTACGGGTGACTTCTTGCTATCATTGGGCGTGTTTTATTAATTTTTAAAAGTTATTCCTTTGTTATTCTGTTCCCTTTTGGAAAACTTTGCAACGATCACACTATTGCAAAATAAAATAATACAATATGGCTTACCGGCGTTTTGAACCTTTAGTCCGAGCTTTATTTAACTTTTAATTATTCGTACTAATAATATCACATAAAAAATTGCATTGGGTCTCTTTTTTCCTTAGATTAATTATGTGGTAATATGTAATAATGGCTTAAGTCTACTTAAGAAAATTTAGCTTAATTATGCTATATTATGCCGCAGTTGAAAGTTTTAACGTTTAGAATGCAAAATATGCAAAGAAAATATCACATGAAATTGTATTCATGCGTAAGAGACTTTTAATCTCTCAGCGGTGACGTCACAGCTTCAGAAAAACACTGATTTTCTTAAGTCGAGTTAAGCTTTTATTACATATTGCCACAGAATTTAACTCTTGTTAATATGTATCTTCGAAAAAAACTTAAAAGTTCAAAAAGACTAATATCCTAAATTTTGAATATCAAAAGTAGTAAGGTAAAAATGTTGACCAAATTCTTGTTTGGCACAGTACCTATCATTACAATTTGCCATGCATTATATCTGTGGCAAAAAGGAAAAAGTGCTTTAGTCGAGATAAGCTAATTTTGAGTTAATGGTACCTCCGCAATTTGCATATTCGAAAGTACCCCTGGTCAAAATCTCAATCAATTTGTGTGATTTTTTAAGAACTAATTGCACTGTAACTTGGGACTTATCTTTTTTAGACTTCTAATCTCATTTGAAATACTAGCTTAATTGAGGTTATACTTTGGCATATTTTAACTGAAATGTATTATTTATAGTGTGTAGAATAAAGTTTGATTAAAAAAATTAATTAGTGTTGTTTATGGGAATTGTTACAATTTAAGTTTAAAATTTTTAAACGCACTAATAATCCCAAATTAATATTTTACTTATTAAGTAAAATATTTTTTTTTATTAAAAATATATTAAAATGGATTATTGAGGGGTTAAGCTGGATCCTATGCGCATTTCACTGTTTCTAATGCAGATAATCAGGGAACCTTTACCCAAAGCTTCTTAGAACAACTAGAGTTATTATGTTATAAACTTTCATTTAAACAAATGAGAAGCTCAATAACAAATAACAAAGTTGAAACAAGAACTCAATAATCAACATGTTTTTTTATTTTCTTACTTTACCATTGCTACATTGGCTGACTTTTTTTCCGCTTCAAATTGTAGTCGTAAGAGTATGTAAAAGAAAATAAATGTAAATAACAACAACAGCTATTTAAGAATAGAGTGTTCCCACACAAGTATTTTTTTGAACGGGTGCAGTCAAGTTAATAATTAGTGTTGTTTATGGGAATTGTTACAATTTAAGTTTAAAATTTTTCAACGCACTAATAATCCCAAATTAATATTTTACTTATTAAGTAAAATATTTTTTTTATTAAAAATACATTTAAATTGATTATTGAGGGGTTTAGCTGGATCCTATGCGCATTTCACTGTTGCTAATGCAAATCATCAGGGAACCTTTACCCAAGGCTTCTTAGAACAACTGGAGTTATTATATTATAAACTTTCATTTAAACAAATGAGAAGCTCAATAACAAATAACAAAGTTGAAATAAGAACTCAATAATCAACATGTTTTTTATTTTCTTACTTTACCATTGCTACATTGGCTGACTTTTTTCAGCTTCAAATTGTAGTCGTAAGAGTATGTAAAAGAAAATAAATGTAAATGACAACAACAGCTATTTAAGAATAGAGTGTTGCCCCACAAGTATTTTTTTGATAATAATTAGTGTTGTTTATGGGAATTGTTACAATTTAAGTTTAAAATTTTTAAACGCACTAATAATCCCAAATTAATATTTTACTTATTAATATTACTTCTGTATATTTCCGTACACCAAAGGTGAAAATGAACCGCAAGAGCTACGGACTTGAAATTTGGACACAATATGTAGACATTTTGCCACTACAGCAACAAACACATGAGAGTTAAAAACTAAAGGGTGTTCCAAAACGAGCAACGAAAAATGTTAAAATCCCATGTAATATACATGCAATTGTATGTACATATATACACTTGAAATTTTAAAAGTTAGTGTATTTTTATACAGACTACAACAATTAACACTAAATTTTAAAAAATTAAATCAATGGGTGTTCCATCAGTTAATGCAATTTTGACTTTGTAATTTTGACAACTTGCTGTATCTTGGAAACCGTAAGAGCAAAACTCTTGAAATTTTCAAAAACGGTAAAACAAAAAAAATCAAGAAAATATAAAATCGCCAAATATAAAAAAATCGCAAAAAAAAAAATCGCCAAAACGAAAAAAGCACCAAATAAAAAAAATCTCTAGGACTAAAATAAATCGCGAAAAAACGGAGAAATCGCCAAAATGAAAAAAATCCTTAAACAAAAAAATCGCCAATATGAAAAAATCGCCAAAATTAAAAAATCGCCTAAAAAACCCCAAAAACAGAAATAAATCGCCGAAATGAAAAAAACTCCAAAAAAAAAATAGAAAAAAATCGCCAAAATGAAAAAATCGCCAAAATGAAAATATTGCGAAAATTAAAAAAACCCAAAAAGAGAAAAAAAACGCCAAAACGAGAAAAAAGCGATAAATCTGAAAAAAATCGTTTAAACTGAAAAAACTTAAAAAAGGCAGAAAGCTAAATCAAAAAAAAATTATCAAAACCGAATGTGCGCGAGTCAAAGTCGCACTTTACTGAATTTATTTTTATTGCAATGCGTAGACAACAACAAGAATAGCAACAACTAAACGATGAACAACAGGAATTAAAAATTAAAAAGTAAAAATAAAAGGCATTTACCATAGATGAGCACTGCAGTACCACTATAGTTTCAGTAAAAACAATAAAAAATGTTTAACAAGCAAATTTTTACTGATTACTAAAATTTTTTTTACAATTTTTATAAATTGCCTAAATGATTTGTTATATGATGAGGTGCATTGAATTTTCAGTAATCAGTAATGCCCGTATTCATAATGAAATTCTCTCAAATGGCTAAATGTTTTTCATATAAAAGTTTCAAACCTTGAATGAAAAAACTTTGCCACTTGCTACAATTTTATTATGATTACGGCCCTACGATTTTACTGGTACATTAGCAGTAAAAATTTACTGAATTTTTTTAGTAATCAGTAAATTTACTGCTTACTGCAATTTTGAATGCAGTACTTATACACACACTGCAGTGTGCCCATTTAATAACCAAGTAAGTTAAATAAAACAAACAAAAACAAAAAAATTCATATGTATTTACAATATTGAATGTTTTGATACTTTTAATTAATTAATTTAAAAAAAGATACTAAAAGCATAAGTACTTCCAACTTAAAAAAAAAATTTCATTACTAGATGTTTACACATATTCTCTGTGATCGGACTCACATTGCTTTGTTTTTATTAAAAATACATTGAAATTGATTATTAAGGGGTTTAGCTGGATCCTATGCGCGTTTCACTGTTGCTAATGCAGATCATCAGGGAACCTTTACCCAAAGCTTCCTAGAAGAACTAGAGTTATTATATTATAAACTTTCATTTAAACAAATAAGAAGCTCAATAACAAATACCAAAGTTGAAACAAGAACTTAATAATCAACATGTTTTTTATTTTCTTACTTTACCATTGTTACATTGGCTGACTTTTTTTCAGCTTCAAATTGTAGTCGTAAGAGTATGTAAAAGAAAATAAATGTAAATAACAACAACAGCTATTTAAGTGTTGCCACACAAGTATTTTTTTGACCGGGTGCAGTCAAGTTAATAATTAGTGTTGTTTATGGGAATTGTTACAATTTAAGCTTAAAATTTTTAAACGCACTAATAATCCCAAATTAATATTTTACTTATTAATTAAAATATTTTTTTTATTAAAAATACATTGAAATTGATTATTGAGGGGTTTAGCTGGATCCTATGCGCATTTCACTGTTGCTAAAGCAGATCATCAGGGAACCTTTACCCAAAGCTTCTTACAACAACTAGAGTTATTTATTATAAACTTTCATTTAAACAAATGAGAAGCTCAATAACAAATAACAAAGTTGAAACAAGAACTCAATAATCAACATGTTTTTTATTTTCTTACTTTACCATTGCTACATTGGCTGACTTTTTTTCAGCTTCAAATTGTAGTCGTAAGAGTATGTAAAAGAAAATAAATGTAAATAACAACAACAGCTATTTAAGTGTTGCCACACAAGTATTTTTTTGACCGGGTGCAGTCAAGTTAATAATTAGTGTAGTTTATGGGAATTGTTACAATTTTAAATGTAAATAACAACAACAGCTATTTAAGAATAGAGTGTTGCCACACAGGCATTTTTTTGACCGGGTGCAGTCAAGTTAATAATAAGTGTTGTATATGGGAATTGTCACAATTTAAGTTTAAAATTTTTAAACACACTAATAATCCCAAATTAATATTTTACTTATTAATTAAAATATTTTTTTTATTAAAAATACATTGAAATTGATTATTGAGGGGTTTAGCTGGATCCTATGCGCATTTCACTGTTGCTAATACAGATCATCAGGGAACCTTTACCCAAAGCTTCTTAGAACAAATAGAGTTAATATATTATAAACTTTAAACAAATGACAAGCTCAATAACAAATAACAAAATTGAAACAAGAACTCAATAATCAACATGTTTTTTATTTTCTTACTTTACCATTGCTACATTGGCTGACTTTTTTTCAGCTTCAAATTGTAGTCGTAAGAGTATGTAAAAGAAAATAAATGTAAATAACAACAACAGCTATTTAAGAATAGAGTGTTGTCACACAAGTATTTTTTTGACCAGGTGCAGTCAAGTTAATAATTAGTGTTGTTTATGGGAATTGTTACAATTTAAGTTTAAAATTTTTAAACGCACTAATAATCCCAAATTAATATTTCACTTATTAAATAAAATATTTTTGAAGTGTAAACATCTATACGCTAGGGGGTAAAAATTTTTTGGCTTTGATTCTTTGTTGAGATTTCTTTGCTGAGATTTTTTTGCTTTTTGCTTTTCTTTGCTTTTCTTTGCATTGTCAAATCGGTGTGAGCTATGTATGAGTGTATTAGTGTTTGAAAGAAGCAATACCAAGCAGAGAAACAAGTCGACCGGCTCGAAGCCGACGGTGCGCCGACGCCGGTTTTTTTTTTGTATATTTCCGTACACCAAAGGTGAAAATGAACCGTAAGAGCTACGGACTTGAAATTTGAACACAATATGTAGACATTTGGCCACTACAACAACAAATACATGAGAGTTAAAAACTAAAGGGTGTTCCCAAACGAGCAACGAAAAATGTTAAAATCCCATGTAATATACATACAATTGTATGTACATATGTATATACACTTGAAATTTGTAAAGTTAGTGTATTTTTATACAGACTACAACAATTAATTAATAAGAAAAATCGCCAAATCGAAAAAAAGCACCAAATTAAAAAAATCTCTAGGACTAAAAGATATCGAGAAAAACCGAAAAAATCACCAAAATGAAAAAAATCCTTCAACAAAAAAATCGCCAATATGAAAAAATCGCCTATATAAAAAAACCCCAAAAACAGAATCGCCAAAATGAAAAAAAAATTACGAAAACTAAAAAAACCCAAAAAGAGAAAAAAAACGCCAAAACGAGAAAAAAGCGATAAAACTGAAAAAAATCGTTTAAACTTAAAAAACTTAAAAAAGGAAGAAAGCTAAATAAAAAAAATAAAAAATCAAAACCGAATGTGCGCGAGTCAAAGTCGCACTTTACTGAATTTATTTTAATTGCAATGCGTACACAACAACAAGAACAGCAACAACTAAACAATAAACAAATGGAATTAAAAATTAAAAAGTAAAAGTAAAGGGATTTACCATAGATGAGCACTGCAGTACCACTAAAGTTTCAGTAAATACAATAAAAAATGTGTAACAAGTAAAGTTTTACTGATTAATAAAATTTTTTTCTACAATTTTTATAAATTGCCTAAATGATTTGTTATATGATGAGGTGCATTGAATTTTCAGTAATCAGTAATGTTCGTATTCATAATGAAATTCTCTCAAGTTGCTACATGTTTTTCATACAAAAGTTTCAAACTTTGAATGAAAAAACTTTGCCACTTGCTACAATTTTATTATGATTAAGGCCCTACGATTTTACTGGTACATTAGCAGTAAAAATTTAGTGAATTTTTTTAGTAATCAGTAAATTTACTGCTTACTGCAATTTTGAATGCAGTACATATACATATACTGCAGTGTGCGCATTTACTAACCAAATAAGTTTAATAAAACAAACAAAAACCAACAAATTCATATGTATTTACAATATTATAAGATTTGATACTTTTAATTAATAAATTTAAAAAAAGATACTAAAAGCGTTAGTACTTCCAACTTAAAAAAAATTTTCATTAATATATCTCCTTCGTGATCGGACTCACATTGCTTCTTTTTTTTATTAAAAATACATTGAAATTGATTATTGAGGGGTTTAGCTGGATCCTATGCGCATTTCACTGTTGCTAATGCAGATCATCAGGGAACCTTTACCCAAAGCTTCCTAGAACAACTAGAGTTATTATATTATAAACTTTCATTTAAACAAATAAGAAGCTCAATAACAAATACCAAAGTTGAAACAAGAACTCAATAATCAACATGTTTTTTATTTTCTTACTTTACCATTGCTACATTGGCTGACTTCATTTCAGCTTCAAATTGTAGTCGTAAGAGTATGTAAAAGAAAATAAATGTAAATAACAACAACAGCTATTTAAGAATAGAGTGTTTCCACACAAGTATTTTTTTGACCGGGTGCAGTCAAGTTAATAATAAGTGTTGTTTATGGGAATTGTCACAATTTAAGTTTAAAATTTTTAAACGCACTAATAATCCCAAATTAATATTTTACTTATTAAGTAAAATATTTTTTTTTATTAAAAATACATTGAAATTGATTATTGAGGGGTTAAGCTGGATCCTATGCGCATTTCACTGTTGCTAATGCAGATCATCAGAAAACCTTTACCCAAAGCTTCTTAGAACAACTAGAGTTATTATATTATAAACTTTCATTTAAACAAATGAGAAGCTCAATAACAAATAACAAAGTTGAAACAAGAACTCAATAATCAATATGTTTTTTATTTTCTTACTTTACCATTGCTACATTGGCGGACTTTTTTTCAGCTTCAAATTGTAGTCGTAAGAGTATGTAAAAGAAAATAAATGTAAATAACAACAACAGCTATTTAAGAATAGAGTGTTGCCACACAAGCATTTTTTTGACCGGGTGCAGTCAAGTTAATAATTAGTGTAGTTTATGGGAATTGTTACAATTTTAAATGTAAATAACAACAACAGCTATTTAAGAATAGAGTGTTGCCACACAGGCATTTTTTTGACCGGGTGCAGTCAAGTTAATAATAAGTGTTGTTTATGGGAATTGTCACAATTTAAGTTTAAAATTTTTAAACGCACTAATAATCCCAAATTAATATTTTACTTATTAAGTAAAATATTTTTTTTTATTAAAAATACATTGAAATTGATTATTGAGGGGTTTATCTGGATCCTATGCGCATTTCACTGTTGCTAATGCAGATCATCAGGGAACCTTTACCCAAAGCTTCTTAGAACAAATAGAGTTAATATATTATAAACTTTAAACAAATGACAAGCTCAATAACAAGTAACAAAATTGAAACAAGAACTCAATAATCAACATGTTTTTTATTTTCTTACTTTACCATTGCTACATTGGCTGACTTTTTTTCACCTTCAAATTGTAGTCGTAAGAATATGTAAAAGAAAATAAATGTAAATAACAACAACAGCTATTTAAGAATAGAGTGTTGCCACACAATTATTTTTTTGACCAGGTGCAGTCAAGTTAATAATTAGTGTTTTTTATGGGAATTGTTACAATTTAAGTTTAAAATTTTTAAACGCACTAATAATCCCAAATTAATATTTCACTTATTAAATAAAATATTTTTAATGTGTAAATATCTAAACGCTAGGGGGTAAAAATTTTTTGGCTTTGATTCTTTGTTGAGATTTCTTTGCTGAGATTTTTTTGCTTTTTGCTTTTCTTTGCTTTTCTTTGCATTGTCAAATCGGTGTGAGCTATGTATGAGTGTATTAGTGTTTGAAAGAAGCAATACCAAGCAGAGAAACAAGTCGACCGGCTCGAAGCCGACGGTGCGCCGCCGCCGGTTATTTTTTTGTATATTTCCGTACACCAAAGGTGAAAATGAACCGTAAGAGCTACGGACTTGAAATTTGAACACAATATGTAGACATTTGGCCACTACAACAACAAATACATGAGAGTTAAAAACTAAAGGGTGTTCCCAAACGAGCAACGAAAAATGTTAAAATCCCATGTAATATACATACAATTGTATGTACATATGTATATACACTTGAAATTTGTAAAGTTAGTGTATTTTTATACAGACTACAACAATTAATTAATAAGAAAAATCGCCAAATCGAAAAAAAGCACCAAATTAAAAAAATCTCTAGGACTAAAAGATATCGAGAAAAACCGAAAAAATCACCAAAATGAAAAAAATCCTTCAACAAAAAAATCGCCAATATGAAAAAATCGCCAAAATGAAAAAATCGCCTATATAAAAAAAAACCCCAAAAACAGAATCGCCAAAATGAAAAAAAAAAATTGCGAAAACTAAAAAAACCCAAAAAGAGAAAAAAAACGCCAAAACGAGAAAAAAGCGATAAAACTGAAAAAAATCGTTTAAACTTAAAAAACTTAAAAAAGGAAGAAAGCTAAATAAAAAAAATAAAAAATCAAAACCGAATGTGCGCGAGTCAAAGTCGCACTTTACTGAATTTATTTTAATTGCAATGCGTACACAACAACAAGAACAGCAACAACTAAACAATAAACAAATGGAATTAAAAATTAAAAAGTAAAAGTAAAGGGATTTACCATAGATGAGCACTGCAGTACCACTAAAGTTTCAGTAAATACAATAAAAAATGTGTAACAAGTAAATTTTTACTGATTAATAAAAATTTTTTCTACAATTTTTATAAATTGCCTAAATGATTTGTTATATGATGAGGTGCATTGAATTTTCAGTAATCAGTAATGCCCGTATTCATAATGAAATTCTCTCAAGTTGCTAAATGTTTTTCATACAAAAGTTTCAAACTTTGAATGAAAAAACTTTGCCACTTGCTACAATTTTATTATGATTAAGGCCCTACGATTTTACTGGTACATTAGCAGTAAAAATTTAGTGAATTTTTTTAGTAATCAGTAAATTTACTGCTTACTGCAATTTTGAATGCAGTACATATACATATACTGCAGTGTGCGCATTTACTAACCAAATAAGTTTAATAAAACAAACAAAAACCAACAAATTCATATGTATTTACAATATTATAAGATTTGATACTTTTAATTAATAAATTTAAAAAAAGATACTAAAAGCATTAGTACTTCCAACTTAAAAAAAAATTTTCATTAATATATCTCCTTCGTGATCGGACTCACATTGCTTCTTTTTTTTATTAAAAATACATTGAAATTGATCATTGAGGGGTTTAGCTGGATCCTATGCGCATTTCACTGTTGCTAATGCAGATCATCAGGGAACCTTTACCCAAAGCTTCTTAGAACAACTAGAGTTATTATATTATAAACTTTCATTTAAACAAATGAGAAGCTCAATAACAAATAACAAAGTTGAAACAAGAACTCAATAATCAACATGTTTTTTTATTTTCTTACTTTACCATTGCTACATTGGCTGACTTTTTTTCACCTTCAAATTGTAGTCGTAAGAATATGTAAAAGAAAATAAATGTAAATAACAACAGCAGCTATTTACGAATAGAGTGTTGCCACACAAGTATTTTTTTGACCGGGTGCAGTCAAGTTAATAATTAGTGCTGTTTTTGGGAATTGTTACAATTTAAGCTTAAAATTTTTAAACGCACTAATAGTCCCAAATTAATATTTTACTTATTAAGTAAAATATTTTTTTTTATATAATACATTGAAATTGATTATTGAGGGGTTTAGCTGGATCCTATGCGCATTTCACTGTTGCTATTGCAGATCATCAGGGAACCTTAACCCAAAGCTTCTTAGAACAACTAGAGTTATTGTATTATAAACTTTCATTTAAACAAATGAGAAGCTCAATAACAAATAACAAAGTTGAAACAAGAACTCAATAATCAGTTTTGTTTTATTTTCTTACTTTACCATTGCTACATTGGCTGACTTTTTTCAGCTTCAAATTGTAGTCGTAAGAGTATGTAAAAGAAAATAAATGTAAATAACAACAACAGCTATTTAGGAATAGAGTGTTGCCACACAAGTATTTTTTTGACCGGGTGCAGCCAAGTTAATAATTAGTGTTGTTTATGGGAATTGTTACAATTTGAGTTTAAAATTTTTAAACGCACTAATAATCCCAAATTAATATTTTACTTATTAAGTAAAATATTTTTTTTTATTAAAAATACATTGAAATTGATTATTGAGGGGTTTAGCTGGATCCTATGCGCATTTCACTGTTTCTAATGCAGATCATCAGGGAACCTTTACCCAAAGCTTCTTAGAACAATTAGAGTTATTATATTATAAACTTTCATTTAAACAAATGAGAAGCTCAATAACAAATAACAAAGTTGAAACAAGAGCTCAATAATCAACATGTTTTTTATTTTCTTACTTTACCATTGCTACATTGGCTGACTTTTTTCACCTTTAAATTGTAGTCGTAAGAGTATGTAAAAGAAAATAAATGTAAATAACAACAGCAGCTATTTAAGAATAGAGTGTTGCCACACAAGTATTTTTTTGACCAGGTGCAGTCAAGTTAATAATTAGTGCTGTTTTTGGGAATTGTTACAATTTATGTTTAAAATTTTTAAACGCACTAATAATCCCAAATTAATATTTTACTTATTAAGTAAAATATTTTTTTTTATATAATACATTGAAATTGATTATTGAGGGGCTTAGCTGGATCCTATGCGCATTTCACTGTTGCTAATGCAGATCATCAGGGAACCTTAACCCAAAACTTCTTAGAACAACTAGAGTTATTATATTATAAACTTTCATTTAAACAAATGAGAAGCTCAATAACAAATAACAAAGTTGAAACAAGCACTCAATAATCAACATGTTTTTTATTTTCTTACTTTACCATTGTTACATTGGCTCACTTTTTTTCAGCTTCAAATTGTAGTCGTAAGAGTATGTAAAAGAAATTAAATGTAAATAACAACAACAGCTATTTAGGAATAGAGTGTTGCCACACAAGTATTTTTTTGACCGGGTGCAGTCAAGTTAATAATTAGTGTTGTTAATGGGAATTGTTACAATTTAAGTTTAAAATTTTTAAACGCACTAATAATCCCAAATTAATATTTTACTTATTAAGTAAAATATTTTTTTATTAAAAATACATTGAAATTGATTATTGAGGGGTTAAGCTGGATCCTATGCGCATTTCACTGTTGCTAATGCAGATCATCAGGGAACCTTTACCCAAAGCTTCTTAGAACAAACAAAGTTATTATATTATAAACTTTCTTTTAAACAAATGAGAAGCTTAATAACAAATAACAAAGTTGAAACAAGAACTCAATAATGAACATGTTGTTTATTTTCTTTACCATTGCTACATTGGCTGACTTTATTTCAGCTTCAAATAATAATCGTAAGAGTATGTAAAAGAAAATAAATGTAAATAACAACAACAGCTATTTAAGAATAGAGTATTGCCACACAAGTATTTTTTTGACCGGGTGCAGTCAAGTTAATAATTAGTGTTGTTTATGGGAATTGTTACAATTTAAGTTTAAAATTTTTTAACGCACTAATAATCCCAAATTAATATTTTACTTATTAAGTAAAATATTTTTGATGTGTTAACATCTATACGCGCGCCTCTAGGGCAGTAAGCTATCAGTTTCAATACATACGCAAGTGTTAGGTATGTAAGAGTAAATCATCGTTTGTTTGTTCGTTGCTTGGCAGTCGGTATTGAAAGTGATTATTGGGCGATTTTCATATAATTTTCCCACGCGATTTTCTCCGAAGATTCATAGCCGATTTTACCAATTTTTGGATTAAAAAGCTAGTGCGGGTTTAGACGAAGAGTTTAGGCCAAAAATTAAGGCGATCCGATATCGGCGAGCCGATATTTAAGTGTTTTAATTTGGAGTAATAATTTGGAGTAATATTAAAAAAGTGTTTTATGTTGATCTTCGGTTTTGTCTTATGCATAGCAAAGAGAATAGTGACGTGGTTATACGTACATATATAAAAATGAGATAGCAAGACAGCAACGTATGTAACGTATGTAAACATAACAATGTATGTATGTACATTTGTCTGTTGCTTTGCATTCTCTTTGTTTTTTGTGGGTTTAATATAAAATAAATAAAAAGTATTAAGCAAGAAAATAATGAAATCATTAGCACTTCTGTTTAATTTTTTTCATTTTGAGTGCATCTACTAAATTTATATATATATATATATATATTATATATATTATATATATATATATTATATATTAACTGTGCTGAAAACATAACATTAATAAATTATACAAAGTAAAATTAAATTCAATAAACTATTCATTACTAGATGTTTACACATATTCTCTGTGATCGGACTCACATTGCTTGGTTTTTATTAAAAATACATTGAAATTGATTATTGAGGGGTTTAGCTGGATTCTATGCGCATTTCACTGTTGCTAATGCAGATCATCAGGGAACCTTTACCCAAAGCTTCCTAGAACAACTAGAGTTATTATATTATAAACTTTCATTTAAACAAATAAGAAGCTCAATAACAAATACCAAAGTTGAAACAAGAACTTAATAATCAACATGTTTTTTATTTTCTTACTTTACCATTGTTACATTGGCTGACTTTTTTTCAGCTTCAAATTGTAGTCGTAAGAGTATGTAAAAGAAAATAAATGTAAATAACAACAACAGCTATTTAAGTGTTGCCAAACAAGTATTTTTTGACCGGGTGCAATCAAGTTAATAATTAGTGTTGTTTATGGGGATTGTTACAATTTAAGCTTAAAATTTTTAAACGCACTAATAATCCCAAATTAATATTTTACTTATTAATTAAAATATTTTTTTTTTTTAAAATACATTGAAATTGATTATTGAGGGGTTTAGCTGGATCCTATGCGCATTTCACTGTTGCTAATGCAGATCATCAGGGAACCTTTACCCAAAGCTTCTTACAACAACTAGAGTTATTTATTATAAACTTTCATTTAAACAAATGAGAAGCTCAATAACGAATAAGAAAGTTGAAACAAGAACGCAATAATCAACATGTTTTTTATTTTCTTACTTTACCATTGCTACATTGGCTGACTTCATTTCAGCTTCAAATTGTAGTCGTAAGAGTATGTAAAAGAAAATAAATGTAAATAACAACAACAGCTATTTAAGAATAGAGTGTTTCCACACAAGTATTTTTTGACCGGGTGCAGTCAAGTTAATAATAAGTGTTGTTTATGGGAATTCTCACAATTTAAGTTTAAAATTTTTAAACGCACTAATAATCCCAAATTAATATTTTACTTATTAAGTAAAATATTTTTTTTTATTAAAAATACATTGAAATTGATTATTGAGGGGTTAAGCTGGATCCTTTGCGCATTTCACTGTTGCTAATGCAGATCATCAGAAAACCTTTACCCAAAGCTTCTTAGAACAACTAGAGTTATTATATTATAAACTTTCATTTAAACAAATGAGAAGCTCAATAACAAATAACAAAGTTGAAACAAGAACTTAATAATCAATATGTTTTTTATTTTTTTTTTGTTTCCATTGCTACATTGGCAGACTTTTTTTCAGCTTCAAATTGTAGTCGTAAGAGTATGTAAAAGAAAATATATGTAAATAACAACAACAGCTATTTAAGAATAAAGTGTTGCCACACAAGCATTTTTTGGACCGGGTGCAATCAAGTTAATAATAAGTGTTGTTTATGGGAATTGTCACAATTTAAGTTTAAAATTTTTAAACCCACTAATAATCCCAAATTAATATTTTACTTATTAAGTAAAATATTTTTTTTTATTAAAAATACATTGAAATTGATTATTGAGGGGTTTATCTGGATCCTATGCGCATTTCACTGTTGCTAATGCAGATCATCAGGGAACCTTTACCCAAAGCTTCTTAGAACAAATAGAGTTAATATATTATAAACTTTAAACAAATGACAAGCTCAATAACAAATAACAAAATTGAAACAAGAACTCAATAATCAACATGTTTTTTATTTTCTTACTTTACCATTGCTACATTGGCTGACCTTTTTTCAGCTTCAAATTGTAGTCGTAAGAGTATGTAAAAGAAAATAAATGTAAATAACAACAACAGCTACTTAAGAATAGAGTGTTGCCACACAAGTATTTTTTTGACCAGGTGCAGTCAAGTTAATAATTAGTGTTGTTTATGGGAATTGTTACAATTTAAGTTTAAAATTTTTAAACGCACTAATAATCCCAAATAAATATTTCACTTATTAAATAAAATATTTTTGATGTGTAAACATCTATACGCTAGGGGGTAAAAATTTTTTGGCTTTGATTCTTTGTTGAGATTTCTTTGCTGAGATTTTTTTGCTTTTTGCTTTTCTTTGCTTTTCTTTGCATTGTCAAATCGGTGTGAGCTATGTATGAGTGTATTAGTGTTTGAAAGAAGCAATACCAAGCAGAGAAACAAGTCGACCGGCTCGAAGCCGACGGTGCGCCGCCGCCGGTTATTTTTTTTGTATATTTCCTTACACCAAAGGTGAAAATGAACCGTAAGAGCTACGGACACAATATGTAGACATTTGGCCACTACAAAAACAAATACATGAGAGTTAAAAACTAAAGGGTGTTCCCAAACGAGCAACGAAAAATGTTAAAATCCCATGTAATATACATACAATTGTATGTACATATGTATATACACTTGAAATTTGTAAAGTTAGTGTATTTTTATACAGACTACAACAATTAATTAATAAAAAAAATCGCCAAATCGAAAAAAGCACCAAAGTAAAAAAATCTCTAGGACTAAAAGAAATCGCGAAAAACCGAAAAAATCACCAAAATGAAAAAAATCCTTCAACAAAAAAATCGCCAATATGAAAAAATCGCCTATATAAAAAAACCCCAAAAACAGAATCGCCAAAATGAAAACAAAAATTGCGAAAACTAAAAAAACCCAAAAAGAAAAAAAAAAACGCCAAAACGAGAAAAAAGCGATAAAACTGAAAAAAATCGTTTAAACTTAAAAAATTTAAAAAAGCAAGAAAGCTAAATAAAAAAAATAAAAAATCAAAACCGAATGTGCGCGAGTCAAAGTCGCACTTTACTGAATTTATTTTAATTGCAATGCGTACACAACAACAAGAACAGCAACAACTAAACAATAAACAAATGGAATTAAAAATTAAAAAGTAAAAGTAAAGGGATTTACCATAGATGAGCACTGCAGTACCACTAAAGTTTCAGTAAATATATACAATAAAAAATGTGTAACAAGTAAATTTTTACTGATTAATAAAATTTTTTTCTACAATTTTTATAAATTGCCTAAATGATTTGTTATATGATGAGGTGCATTGAATTTTCAGTAATCAGTAATGCCCGTATTCATAATGAAATTCTCTCAAGTGGCTAAATGTTTTTCATACAAAAGTTTCAAACTTTGAATGAAAAAACTTTGCCACTTGCTACAATTTTATTATGATTAAGGCCCTACGATTTTACTGGTACATAAGCAGTAAAAATTTAGTGAATTTTTTTAGTAATCAGTAAATTTACTGCTTACTGCAATTTTGAATGCAGTACATATACATATACTGCAGTGTGCGCATTTACTAACCAAATAAGTTTAATAAAACAAACAAAAACCAACAAATTCATATGTATTTACAATATTATAAGATTTGATACTTTTAATTAATAAATTTAAAAAAAGATACTAAAAGCATTAGTACTTCCAACTTAAAAAAAATTTTTCATTAATAGATCTCCTTCGTGATCGGACTCACATTGCTTCTTTTTTTTTTATTAAAAATACATTGAAATTGATTATTGAGGGGTTTAGCTGGATCCTATGCGCATTTCACTGTTGCTAATGCAGATCATCAGGGAATCTTTACCCAAAGCTTCTTAGAACAACTAGAGTTATTATATTATAAGCTTTCATTTAAACAAATGAGAAGCTCAATAACAAATAACAAAGTTGAAACAAGAACTCAATAATCAACATGTTTCTTATTTTCTTACTTTACCATTGCTACATTGGCTGACTTTTTTTCACCTTCAAATTGTAGTCGTAAGAGTATGTAAAAGAAAATAAATGTAAATAACAACAGCAGCTATTTAAGAATAGAGTGTTGCCACACAAGTATTTTTTTGACCGGGTGCAGTCAAGTTAATAATTAGTGCTGTTTTTGGGAATTGTTACAATTTATGATTAAAATTTTTAAAGGCACTAATAATCCCAAATTAATATTTTACTTATTAAGTAAAATATTTTTTTTTTATATAATACATTGAAATTGATTATTGAGGGGCTTAGCTGGATCCTATGCGCATTTCACTGTTGCTAATGCAGATCATCAGGGAACCTTAACCCAAAGCTTCTTAGAACAACTAGAGTTATTATATTATAAACTTTCATTTAAACAAATGAGACGCTCAATAACAAATAACAAAGTTCAAACAAGAACTCAATAATCAACATGTTTTTTATTTTCTTACTTTACCATTGTTACATTGGCTGACTTTTTTTCTGCTTCAAATTGTAGTCGTAAGAGTATGTAAAAGAAAATAAATGTAAATAACAACAACAGCTATTTAGGAATAGAGTGTTGCCACACAAGTATTTTTTTGACCGGGTGCAGTCAAGTTAATAATTAGTGCTGTTTTGGGAATTGTTACAATTTATGTTTAAAATTTTTAAACGCACTAATAATCCCATATTAATATTTTACTTATTGAGTAAAATAATTTTTTTTTATATAATACATTGAAATTGATTATTGAGGGGCTTAGCTGGATCCTATGCGCATTTCACTGTTGCTAATGCAGATCATCAGGGAACCTTTACCCAAAGCTTCTTAGAACAAACAGAGTTATTTTATTATAAACTTTCATTTAAACAAATGAGAAGCTTAATAACAAATAACAAAGTTGAAACAAGAACTCAATAATGAACATGTTGTTTATTTTCTTACTTTACCATTGCTACATTGGCTGACTTTATTGCAGCTTCAAATAGTAATCGTAAGAGTATGTAAAAGAAAATAAATGTAAATAACAACAACAGCTATTTAAGAATAGAGTATTGCCACACAGGTATTTTTTTGACCGGGTGCAGTCAAGTTAATAATTAGTGTTGTTTATGGGAATTGTTACAATTTAAGTTTAAAATTTTTAAGCGCACTAAATTAATATTTTACTTATTAAGTTAAATATTTTTGATGTGTTAACATCTATACGCGCGCCTCTAGGGCAGTAAGCTATCAGTTTCAATACATACGCAAGTGTTAGGTATGTAAGAGTAAATCATCGTTTGTTTGTTCGTTGCTTGGCAGTCGGTATTGAAAGTGATTATTGGGCGATTTTCATATAATTTTCCCACGCGATTTTCTCCGAAGATTCATAGCCGATTTTACCAATTTTTGGATTAAAAAGCTAGTGCGGGTTTAGACGAAGAGTTTAGGCCAAAAATTAAGGCGATCCGATATCGGCGAGCCGATATTTAAGTGTTTTAATTTGGAGTAATAATTTGGAGTAATATTAAAAAAGTGTTTTATGTTGATCTTCAGTTTTGTCTTATGCATAGCAAAGAGAATAGTGACGTGGTTATACGTACATATATAAAAATGAGATAGCAAGACAGCAACGTATGTAACGTATGTAAAAATAACAATGTATGTATGTACATTTGTCTGTTGCTTTGCATTCTCTTTGTTTTTTGTGGGTTTAATATAAAATAAATAAAAAGTATTAAGCAAGAAAATAATGAAATCATTAGCACTTCTGTTAAATTTTTTTCATTTTGTGTGCATCTACTAAATTTATATATATATATATATATATATATATATATATATTATATATATATATTATATATATATATATTATATATATATATATATTATATATTAACTGTGCTGAAAACATAACATTAATAAATTATACAAAGTAAAATTAAATTCAATAAACTATTCTTTTTCATTAAATACTTTATATTAACTCTACCTCCGGGTTTGTGGGTCTGTGTTCACAGAAATCGAACAGGTACCGTGTAACAAAAAGGTGTTAACGCATCGCCCGTGAGTTCGAACACTCATTAGTTTTTTTTTTTTATTAAAAATACATTGAAATTGATTATTGAGGGGTTTAGCTGGATCCTATGCGCATTTCACTGTTGCTAATGCAGATCATCAGGGAACCTTTAGCCAAAGCTTCTTAGAACAAATAGAGTTATTATATTATAAACTTTCATTTAAACAAATGAGAAGCTCAATAAAAAATAACAAAGTTGAAACAAGAACTCAATAATCTACATGTTTTTTTAATTTCTTACTTTACCATTGCTACATTGGCTGATTTTTTTTCAGCTTCAAATTGTAGTCGTAGGAGTATGTAAAAGAAAATAAATGTAAATAACAACAAAAGCTATTTAAGAATAGAGTGTTGCCACACAAGTATTACTTTTGACCGGGTGCAGTCAAGTTAATAATTAGTGCTGTTTTTGGGAATTGTTACAATTTAAGTTTAAAATTTTTAAACGCACTAATAATCCCAAATTAATATTTTACTTATTAAGTAAAATAATTTTTTTTTATTTATTACATTGAAATTGATTATTGAGGGGTTTAGCTGGATCCTATGCGCATTTGACTGTTTCTAATGCAGATTATCAGGAAACCTTTACCCAAAGATTCTTAGAACAAATAAAGTTATTATAATATATACTTTCATTTAAACAAATGAGAATCTCAATAACAAATAACAAAGTTGAAACAAGAACTCAATAATCTACATGTTTTTTTATTTTCTTACTTTACCATTGCTACATTGGCTGACTTTTTTTTAGCTTCAAATTGTAGTCGTAAGAGTATGTAAAAGAAAATAAATGTAAGTAACAACAAAAGCTATTTAAGAATAGAGTGTTGCCACACAAGTATTTTTTTGACCGGGTGCAGTCAAGTTAATAATTAGTGTTGTTTATGGGAATTGTTACAATTTAAGTTTAAAATTTTTAAACGCACTAATAATCCCAAATTAATATTTTACTTATTAAGTAAAATAATTTTTTTTTATATAATACATTGAAATTGATTATTGAGGGGTTTAGCTGGATCCTATGCGCATTTCACTGTTGCTAATGCAGATCATCAGGGAACCTTTACCCAAAGCTTCTTAGAACAACTAGAGTTATTATATTATAATTTTTCGTTTAAACAAATGAGAAGCTCAATAACAAATAACAAAGTTGAAACAAGAGCTCAATAATCAACATGTTTTTTATTTTCTTACCTTACCATTGCTACATTGGCTGACTTTTTTCAGCTTTAAATTGTAGTCTTAAGAGTATGTACAAGAAAATAAATGTAAATAACAACAACAGCTATTTAAGAATAGAGTGTTGCCAAGCAAGTATTTTTTTGACCGGGTGCAGTAAAGTTAATAATTAGTGTTGTTTATGGGAATTATTACAATTTAAGTTTAAAATTTTTAAACCTACTAATATTCCGAAATTAATATTTTACTTATTAAGTAAAATATTTTATTTTATTAAAAATACATTGAAATTGGTTATTGAGGGGATTATCTGGTTTTCACTGTTGCTAATGCAGATCATCAGGGAACCTTTACCCAAAGCTTCTTGGAACAACTAGAGTTATTATATTTTAAACTTTCATTTAAACAAATGAGAGGCTCAATAACAAATAACAAAGTTGAAACAAGAACTCAATAATGAACATGTTTTTTATTTTCTTACTTTACCATTTCTACATTAGCTGATTTTTTTTCAGCTTCAAATTGTAGTCGTAAGAGTATGTCATGTTTTAGACTTGGCAGTTTTTATTGAAGCAATTATCTTCAATTCTCCTTCAGAACTGCTCGTTTGTTTACACTCAGACGGTTTTTTGTTCAATTTTCCTATTCTTTTAATGCTGCGAATGAAAGAACAAAAGAGAATTGAAGTAACTTTTCTGTACAAGCAAGTCAGTACCCCTTTTTTTTCTTCTTTCCTCTCTCTCCCATAAACTCAGACTTGCTTCAAGAAAAACTGCCAAGTCTATATGTAAAAGAAAATAAATGTAAATAACAACAACAGCTATTTAAGAATAGAGTGTTGCCACACAAGTATTTTTTTACCGGGTGCAGTCAAGTTAATAATTAGTGTTGTTTATGGGAATTGTTACAATTTAAGTTTAAAATTTTTAAACGCACTAATAATTCCAAATTAATATTTTACTTATTAAGTAAAATATTTTTTTTTTATTAAAAATACATTGAAATTGATTATTGAGGGGTTTAGCTGGATCCTATGCGCATTTCACTGTTGCTAATGCAGATCATCAGGAAACCTTTACCCAAAGCTTCTTAGAACAACTAGAGTTATTATATTATAAACTTTCATTTAAACAAATGAGAAGCTCAATAACAAATAACAAAGTTGAAACAAGAACTCAATAATCTACATGTTTTTTATTTTCTTACTTTGCCATTGCTACATTGGCTGACTTTTTTTCAGCTTCAAATTGTAGTCGTAAGAGTATGTAAAAGAAAATAAATGTAAATAACAACAACAGGTATTTAAGAATAGAGTGTTGCCACACAAGTATTTTTTTGACCGGGTGCAGTCAAGTTAATAATTAGTGTTGTTTATGGGAATTGTTACAATTTAAGTTTAAAATTTTTAAATGCACTAATAATCTCAAATTAATATTTTACTTATTAAGTAAAATATTTTTTTTTATTAAAAATGCATTGAAATTGATTATTGAGGGGTCTAGCTGGATCCTATGCGCATTTCACTGTTGCTAATGCAGATCATCAGGGAACCTTTACCCAAAGCTTCTTAGAACAAACAGAGTTATTATATTATAAACTTTCATTTAAACAAATGAGAAGCTTAATAACAAATAACAAAGTTAAAACAAGAACTCAATAATGAACATGTTGTTTATTTTCTTACTTTACCATTGCTACATTGGCTGACTTTATTTCAGCTTCAAATAGTAATCGTAAGAGTATGTAAAAGAAAATAAATGTAAATAACAACAACAGCTATTTAAGAATAGAGTATTGCCACACAAGTATTTTTTTGACCGGGTGCAGTCAAGTTAATAATTAGTGTTGTTTATGGGAATTGTTACAATTTAAGTTTAAAATCTTTAAACGCACTAATATACCCAAATTAATATTTTACTTATTAAGTAAAATATTTTTGATGTGTTAACATCTATACGCGCGCCTCGAGGGCAGTAAGCTATCAGTTTCAATACATACGCAAGTGTTAGGTATGTAAGAGTAAATCATCGTTTGTTTGTTCGTTGCTTGGCAGTCGGTATTGAAAGTGATTATTGGGCGATTTTCATATAATTTTCCCACGCGATTTTCTCCGAAGATTCATAGCCGATTTTACCAATTTTTGGATTAAAAAGCTAGTGCGGGTTTAGACGAAGAGTTTAGGCCAAAAATTAAGGCGATCCGATATCGGCGAGCCGATATTTAAGTGTTTTAATTTGGAGTAATAATTTGGAGTAATATTAAAAAAGTGTTTTATGTTGATCTTCGGTTTTGTCTTATGCATAGCAAAGAGAATAGTGACGTGGTTATACGTACATATATAAAAATGAGATAGCAAGACAGCAACGTATGTAACGTATGTAAACATAACAATGTATGTATGTACATTTGTCTGTTGCTTTGCATTCTCTTTGTTTTTTGTGGGTTTAATATAAAATAAATAAAAAGTATTAAGCAAGAAAAGTAGATTAGTAATGGGGACGGACGACATGTTTTGGGAATTCAAAACCGGGAAAAAATAGAAACGATGGCAACCTTGTTACAAGTTAGGGGATATTGGGGATTTTCATGCTGATATTGTGTGTGTGTGTGGGATTGATTCTTCGTTCTTGTGTATGTATGTATACTTGTGTGCACAGCTTTTGTTGTTGTTGTAGAGAAATGTTGTGCTTACAGTGCATGGATGTATGTACGTGTGTGTGTGTGTTTGTGTGAGTCTGATTCTTTGGTTATGTGTATGCATGTATATGTGGGTGTTTGTATGTGTGTATGGGTGTGTGTGTGTGTATATGAGTGTGTGTTTTGGTATTTACTTGTATGTTTGATGGTGTCCGATACTTTTGTTGTAGTGGCAGACAATCATTATACCCAGCAGGAAACGTCGATGGTGAAAATGTACTGAGTCGCTTTCGACTTGTCGCTTGTGCGACGTATATACAAATGTTTGTATATTCAAAACTTATTGACAATTCCACCACAAATACATCATATCTGTTTTCTCTTCTTCTTTTATACTGACGGATAGAAGAAATCTTATTATACCACTATTTTTACTAGAATTTTAGCGTTGACACAGAGACACTTGCTCCCAGTCTGACTGCAGGGTAGTTACAAGGGATCTGTGTATTTGTGTGCATATAGTGATTATTATTTGATAGACTTTGGGTTGCTGTTTTGAGTTATCGTTGGTATGCTTATGTAGGCTTATGTATATACACATATGCATTTATGCTTGCGATCTCTGGGGAAATAATCTAATAGCTGCAGAGAGTGGCAACCCTGTTTGCATATGTTGTTGTATTAATGTATGTGATCTTATCTATTTTTTGCTTTGAAAAATATCATTGCTTGTGTGAATTACATCATCACTTTGTCATACATATTTACAAATGAATGTATATATGTTTTTAAGGCTATTGACATTGCTATTCTTATGGAGATAGAAAAATATCGTGTTGCCATAGGTTTTATGTGTACAGGTGAATTTCAGATCATAAATGTTTTGAATCCAATCAGGTTGATAAGAAGAGCTTTTGAATAGGGGTAATGATATTTTTATTTTAATATATTTTATTTTTGGTGTAACAATTGTAGAAAATAGCTTTTAGAGAAATGCATCATGAACTTGTAGAAGCACCTACTTTCACGTATCCCGATTTTTCTCGTACCTTTGTATTACAAACTCATACTAGCGACTTTGTTCTGGGTGTTGCTAGACTGTGGGAATTTCATCATATCTCATAATTCCAACAGAGCAATATGTATGTATGTATGTGTGTGTGTGTACATGTGTATGTATGTGTGTGTGTGTGTGTGTGTGTGTGTGTTTGTGTGTATGTGTGTGTATGAATTTCACCACATGTCGTAATACCATCAGATAAACTAGATTTGATGACTACTACGCGATCCTCACATAAAGTATATAAGTAGAAGAAATAATGTAGATTGTCATCAGTCTGCTCTGATATCTCAACAAGTCACAACCTATTTTCCCATCCAAAATCTCTAAAGTGTTTGAAATCCAAAAACTATAAAAGTGTTAGAACTGATTACTCTTTGTTAAAAAAAGATAATAGTGCATAAAAAATAATTAAATAAATTGTTTATAACTGAAATAAATTGTTTATAAATAAAATAATTAAATTAATTAATAAACAAATAAATAATTAAATAATATGAATACTACAAGTTGTACCATCTGCAATAAAGTCTTTATGACTCAAACAAAACTAAACCAGCATATTGAAACGCACTCCTATGCTAACCAATCGAAGGCTATGCTTGGAACTAGTAAGATTAATCCTCAAAACAAATATTGTGAGGATTGTGATGAGATGATCCCATCAAATGGTTATATGGCTCATGTCAGAACCACAAAACACAAAAACAGTTGTCAGCAAGAACGGATTGGAGATTTTCTCACTAAGAGAGCAAGCAACTTCAATGGGAGGATCGAGACATACATCCTCCTCAACAAAAATGTGGTTGTTTTGTTTCCGGAGGAGTTTCTGAAATCGGCCAAGAGCTCCATAGTGCAACAATTAAATGAACGTAGTAAGATACATACTACATTCAAATTTAATATGGAGCTCACATGTGATTATATGAAGATGGTGAATGATGAGATGAATGTTTGCCAACTTGTACATATTACGAAAATGATGTTGGTGACTTTGTCTGATGACATAGAGGATATGTACAAGAAACAAGCCGAGGAGCTAAGAACCAAAATGGAAGAATTTCAAGAGAGGGATAGCTGATGGACCTTGATTTCAATAAATTCCCTTGAAGTTAATATAAACAAGGCGTCCATAATAAGAGGTTCGAGCTTTATCCCTCTCCCAAAAAATATTGCAGCAAAACATGCATGCATAAATGTCGAGAACTCTGATGTTTATTGCTTTAAATGGTGTCTCATTGCGGCTTTGTACACAAATAGTACTTTAGATCGAAGACAACGGAAAAACCATTGAAATTACAATATTGCAAACATTTGTGATGAGAATATTAATATAGGGGAAATTGTACTAAATTTTAAAGACCTAGAGTTTCCACTCCCATTGAAGCAGATAAAAAAAATTTGAAAGTCAAAATTATGTGAGCATCAATGTATTTGGTCACAATGGAACATCGCTTATAGGACCATACTACATAACAAAAGGAGAAAAACATGTTCATATTAATCTCTTATTGCTCCAGTCCAATGAAAACTTCCACTATGTACTCATCAATGATATATCAAAGTAAGTTTCATTTGTGCATTTAAGCGAAATATGTTTTCATATCTATTTAAACAGTTATTTATTATTGTTATATTAATTTACATACTATTTTATTTTCTATATTTTCTTCAGACTTCTTCGTTCCAACATGACGTCACACAGAAGTAAGATTCTGATATGTAACACCTGCCTATATTATACACATGATGATTATGTTTATAATCATCACAAAAACGTTTGCGGCAAAAAAGTCATCAGAATGCCAGAAGATGGATCTATTATCAAGTTTACGAAGCACTACAAACAGTTAAATGTACCATTTGTAATATACGCAGACTTTGAGTCCGTTTTAGAAAAAGTCAATGATTATGTAAGTAAAAGCATTACAAATGTACAGAAACACCATGCGTGTGCATTCGGGTATTTTATTAATTGTAGTTTTAAGAGAGAAAATAATTTATATAGGAATTATTTTGGTGAAGATTCGGCAAATGTATTTATCAAAAAAATAGTTGAAGATTGTACAGATATTTATCTAAATTATTTACTTAAAGTTACGAAAATGTTCATAACCCCAATAGAAATAGCTCAATATAATAATGCAAAAAATTGTCATATATGTAAGAAAATATTAAATAACGATAAAGTTAGAGATCATTGTCATCTTACGGGCAATTATCGTGGGGCAGCACATAGCGAATGCAATTTGAATTATAAAACACCTCAATTTATACCGGTTATCCTGCATAATCTTTCTGCATATGATATACAACTATTTTTCAAAGAACTTTCTACTATAAAATATTCCACAATAAAAGTGATTCCCCAGAACACAGAGCGTTATATTTCTCTTTCAATTTTCATCAGATTAGATGAAAAACGCGGATTCGAAATAAGATTTATAGACTCGTTTAGATTTATGGCTTCGAGCTTAGATATGTTAGTGAAAAATCTTGATAGCAATGATTTTAATACTATTCGATCATGTTTCGTTGATGAAGCTCATTTTAACCTGATAAGAAGAAAGGGTGCATTTCCGTACTCTTACATGGATTCCATGACTAAGTTTAAGGAAACTAAGCTCCCTAGTAGAGACGAGTTCTTCAATATTCTAACGAATGAAGAATGTGATGTATTCGAGTATGAACATGCTCAAAAAATATGGAGGGTGTTTAACTGTAAAACCCTCCTTGACTACACTCTACTTAAAGACAGATGTTCTACTTCTAACTGACGTGTTTGAAAATTTTAGGAAAATTTGTAGAGATATATACGATTTAGACCCCTGCCACTATTATACAGCACCAAGCTTATCCTAGGATGCAATGTTGAAAGCCACAGAAGTTTCACTGGAACAGTTCACTGATTCCGAAATGTATATGTTTATGCAAAACGGAATTAGAGGTGGACTAGTTCAATGCTCGCAAAGATATTCCAAAGCAAATAACAAATATTTGGAAGATTTTGATGCATCAAAACCTTCAGAATTTCTTGTATATTTAGACGCTAACAATTTGTATGGTTGGGCGATGTCGGAATATCTTCCTTGCGGTGAATTTGAGTGGGTATGTGATACTGATTTTGATGTTAAAAAAAATTCTGATACTGCAGAGTATGGGTACATTTTGGAAGTGGATATAGAGTATCCCGATTCAGTGCATGATTTTCATAATAATTTGCCATTTTGTCCCCAAAATAACACCGTGGGGGGATCCAAAATCAAAAAATTAGTTGCAGACTTACACTCAAAAACAAATTACACCATACACTATAGAGCTTTAAAACAAGCCATTTCAAATGGCCTCATTTTAAAACAAATCCATAGAATACTCAGATTTAAGCAATCCCCTTGGCTTAAAAAACATATTGACTTAAACAAATTTCATAGGACAAATGCTAAAAATAATTTTGAAAAAGATTTCTTCAAACTTTTAAACAATGCTGTTTACGGGAAGGCAATGGAAAACATTGAAAAACGTAGGGACATTAGAATTACTTCATCTTGGGAAACAGCAAATAGGAATCATTTAGGTCTCAGAGCATTAATTGCGAAACCAAATTTTAAGCAGTTGACAAAATTTTCTGATGATATGCATGCGGTAGAGTTAGAAAATAAACCCATATATGTTGATTTTACAGTACTGGAGTTATCCAAGTGGAGAATGTATGACTTCTATTATGGCTTAATGAAGCCTAAATTTGGAGACAACATTTCTCTCAACTATATGGATACTGACTCATTTATTTATTCAATTAAAACTGATGATTATTACGATGACATCCGTAATGACATTAGTTTGAATTTTCATACGTCAGAATATCCTACAGATAATCAATTTCGTTTGCCGCTACTAAATAAGAAGGTTTTAGGAATGATGAAAGATGAAAACCATGGGGATATAATGATAGAGTTTGTTGGTTTAAGAGCAAAAATGTATTCTCTGTCGACTCTTCGCTCGGAAGCTGTTAAAAAATCAAAAGGGGTCAAAAAGTCTGTAATTAAAAAGTTGTCCATTAATGATTACAAAAGTTGGTTATTCGAATCCAAAATTATCTCGGATGAAATGTTTTTGCTTAGATCTAAACCACATCAACTATATACCCAAAAACTGCATAAAATAGCACTTAGCTTTTCTGATGATAAAAGAAATATAATGAAAGATAAAATAAAAACGCGCGCTTGGGGACATTACATAGACCGAAATAATGATGCAATGGATGTAGAATAGAATGAGTCCTCCTAAATTGCATGTAAGATGTCAATGAAAATTTAATTTTATACTAATTGTATTTATTTATTAATGTATTTCTTTAATTATTTATTAATTTATTTATTATTCACTTATTTGTTTATTAATAAATTTATGTATTTATTATTTATTTGTTTATTAATTTACTAATTAGTTTATTCCTTTATTTCTTTATTAATTTACTAATCTATTAGTTTATTTATTGTTTATAAATTTGTTTATGAATTTATCTATTAATTTTAGTATTTTATTCACACAAAAGTATGTAAAAATTTAATGCGTTAAAGCTTTTATCTTTTTACCTATACCTAAGTTATCTTTAAATAAAAATTAAATATTAGATTAATGATCTTTTTTCTTTTTATATCTGTATATTTTTATTTATAAATAGAGTTAAATTTGTATTGGTACTAAGATTTTTAAGAAAAAATGTTAAATGAAATATGGAAAAAATAATAATATATATAAATGGTTTTTATTTAAACTTAAATTTACTTAATAGAAATTTTAACTACAAATGTCCATATTTTTATATTTTGTTTCTTTATGGGCTTTACTTCGCTAGATCAAAAAAGTTTTCTTTTTGTTTATTTACAAATTCTTGTTTTTTCTTTTCATATCGCTTAAACATGCACAGTCTTGATATTTTTAGAAAGGTTCTACACAAGAGGAATTGAGTTTCACAATATTATGAAATTCCATTATATTTCATTAGATATTCTCTTATCGACACCAACTGCTTTAACACCATCTCATCCACGTTTGCTAACAGCAAATAGCAGACCAGATATCAGCTATTACATCAGCTTATCAGATCAGCTTTTCAGGACCTGGTCTGGTTTTCAGATCAGCTTATCAGGACCTGGTCTGGTTATCAGATCAGCTTATCAGGACCTGGTATGGTTTTCAGATCAGCTTATTAGGAGCTAGTCTGGTTTTCAGATCAGCTTATCACGACCTGGTCTGGTTTTCAGATTAGCTTTTCAGGACCTGCTCTCAATTACCCAAATTTAACAATTTCAGCAACAATTTAACAATTTTAATTGTGGGAGGAACCCTAGTTGACTACTACTATCTCAAGTTTAAAAACATACATTTATACTAAACTATGAATATATACTACTACAAATATGAATACTTAAAGAAATTACATATTTTCATAAATTAAAGAATGGGTTATTATACATTTATTTTTCTCGTAATGAAGCTTAAAACATTTCGATTATGACATTCGCTGATGTTGCATGTGGAAAGCAGAATAATATACATACATACATATGCACGTCTATAGCTTTGTATGGGGCGACAGAAGAATAATGACTCATTCTACTTGTGCCAAACTTATAGCATAACTCCTAATACATAAATACATACATACATACGGGCAAAGTTAAAAATATAAATAAACATGAAGCAAAACTACAACGACGTCAATTCAAAATTATTTTAAAAATGGATGCATTTAATTTTTAAGATTTGGTGATTTGCGCAAGTTAAAAAACGTTTTTTTACGCTAATATTCTATTATGAAAACAATTTTAGCGAATTTTGCTCAAACAACATTTGAAATGCTGTTTAAAATTTTTATGAATATGGCTGTAAGCATTTAACAAGAGACAATGTAAATGTTATTATAATGTTTAAGTACGATGAGAAAAATGTGAAGCATGTTTATAAGGTTTCTGTTGGCAGTAATATGAATTTTGAACAGTTTTAAGAAATTTGTAGAGTGTTGAATGGATAAATATAGATTTTGGTTATAAGCACAGATATTGAATTAAACGATTTTCGTTATAGAAAAAAACAATATTCATAAAAGATTGACTTTAGTTATTTCATCTGACCTAAAACTTTACTCCTATAAATTATATAAATGGCCAGCTACTTGTATTCTGATAACCTGACCTGAAAACCAGACCAGATCCTAATAAGCTGATCTGAAAACCAGACCAAGTCCTGAAAAGCTGATCTGAAAACCAGACCAGGTGCTGAAAAGCTGATATGAAAACCAGACCAGGTCCTAATAAGCTGATCTGAAAACCAGACCAGGTCCTAAAAAGGTGATCTGAAAACCAGACCAGGTCCTGAAAAGCTGATCTGAAAACCAGACCAGGTCCTAAAAACCTGATCTGAAAACCAGACCAGGTCCTGATAAGCTGATCTGAAAACCAGAGCAGGTCCTGAAAAGCTAATCTGAAAACCAGACCAGGTCGTGATAAGCTGATCTGAAAACCAGACTAGCTCCTAATAAGCTGATCTGAAAACCAGACCAGGTCCTGAAAAGCTGATCTGAAAACCAGACCAGGTCTTGAAAAGCTGATCTGAAACCCAGACCAGGTCCTGATAAGCTGATCTGAAAACCAGACCAGGTCCTGAAAAGCTCATCTGATAAGCTGATGTAATAGCTGATATCTGTTCTGCTATTTGCTGTTAGCAAACGTGGATGAGATGGTGTTAAAGCAGTTGGTGTCGATAAGAGAATATCTAATGAAATATAATGGAATTTCATAATATTGTGAAACTCAATTCCTCTTGTGTAGAACCTTTCAAAAATAACAAGACTGTGCATGTTTAAGCGATATGAAAAGAAAAAACAAGAATTTGTAAATAAACAAAAAAAAATTTTTTTGATCTAGCGAAGTAAAGCCCATAAAGAAACAAAATATAAAAATATGGACATTTGTAGTTAAAATTTCTATTAAGTAAATTTAAGTTTAAATAAAAACCATTTATATATATTATTATTTTTTCCATATTTCATTTAACATTTTTTCTTAAAAATCTTAGTACCAATACAAATATAAAAAGAAAAAAGATCATTAATCTAATATTTAATTTTTATTTAAAGATAACTTAGGTATAGGTAAAAAGATAAAAGCTTTGACGCATTAAATTTTTACATACTTTTGTGTGAATAAAATACTAAAATTAATAGATAAATTCATAAACAAATATATAAACAATAAATAAATTAATAGATTAGTAAATTAATAAAGAAATAAAGGAATAAACTAATTAATAAATTAATAAACAAATAAATAATAATTACATAAATTTATTAATAAACAAATAAGTGAATAATAAATAAATTAATAAATAATTAAAGAAATACATTAATAAATAAATATAATTAGTACAAAATTAAATTTTCATTGACATCTTACATGCAATTTAGGAGGAATCATTCTATTCTACATCCATTGCATCATTATTTCGGTCTATGTAATGTCCCCAAGCGCGCGTTTTTATTTTATCTTTCATTATATTTCTTTTATCATCAGAAAAGCTAAGTGCTATTTTATGCAGTTTTTGGGTATATAGTTGATGTGGTTTAGATCTAAACAAAAACATTTCATCCGAGATAATTTTGGATTCGAATAACCAACTTTTGTAATCATTAATGGACAACTTTTTAATTACAGACTTTTTGACCCCTTTTGATTTTTTAACAACTTCCGAGCGAAGAGTCGACAGAGAATACAGTTTTGCTCTTAAACCAACAAACTCTGTCATTATATCCCCATGGTTTTTATCTTTCATCATTCCTAAAACCTACTTATTTAGTAGCGGCAAACGAAATTGATTATCTGTAGGATATTCTGACGTATGAAAATTCAAACTAATGTCATTACGGATGTCATCGTAATAATCATCAGTTTTAATTGAATAAATAAATGAGTCAGTATCCATATAGTTGAGAGAAATGTTGTCTCCAAATTTAGGCTTCATGAAGCCATAATGGAAGTCTTCCGAGCGAAGAGTCGACAGAGAGTACATTTTTGCTCTTAAACCAACAAACTCTCTCATTATATCCCCATGGTTTTCATCTTTCATCATTCCTTAAACCTTCTTATTTAGTAGCGGCAAACGAAATTGATTATCTGTAGGATATTCTGACGTATGAAAATTCAAACTAATGTCATTACGGATGTCATCGTAATAATCATCAGTTTTAATTGAATAAATAAATGAGTCAGTATCCATATAGTTGAGAGAAATGTTGTCTCCAAATTTAGGCTTCATGAAGCCATAATGGAAGTCATACATTCTTCACTTGAATAACTCCAGTACTGTAAAACCAACATATATGGGTTTATCATATAGTGGTTCCATTTTTTCTAACTCTACCGCATACATATCATCAGAAAATTTTGTCAACTGCTTAAAATTTGGTTTTGCAATTAATGCTCTTAGACCTAAATGATTCCTATTAGCTATTTCCCAAGATGAAGTAATTCTAATGTCCCTACGTTTTTCAATGTTTTCCATTGTCTTCCCGTAAACAGCATTGTTTAAAAGTTTGAAGAAATCTTTTTCAAAATTATTTTTAGCATTTGTCCTATAAAATGTTTAAGTCAATATATTTTTTAAGCCAAGGGGATTGCTTAAATCGGAGTATTCTATGGATTTGTTTTAAAATGAGGCCATTTGAAATGGCTTGTTTTAAAACTCTATAGTGTATGGTGTAATTTGTTTTTGAGTGTAAGTCTGCAACTAATTTTTTGATTTTGGATCCCCCCACGGTGTTATTTTGGGGAGAAAATGGCAAATCATTATGAAGATCATGCACTGAATCGGGATACTCTATATCCACTTCCAAAATGTACCCATACTCTGAAGTATCAGAATTTTTTTTTAACATCAAAATCAGTATCACATACCCACTCAAATTCACCGCAAGGAAGATATTCCGACATCGCCCAACCATACAAATTGTTAGCGTCTAAATATACAAGAAATTCTGAAGGTTTTGATGCATCAAAATCTTCCAAATATTTGTTATTTGCTTTGGAATATCTTTGCGAGCATTGAACTAGTCCACCTCTAATTCCGTTTTGCATAAACATATACATTTCGGAATCAGTGAACTGTTCCAGTGAAACTTCTGTGGCTTTCAACATTGCATCCTAGGATAAGCCTGGTGCTGTATAATAGTGGCAGGGGTCTAAATCGTATATATCTCTACAAATTTTCCTAAAATTTTCAAACACGTCAGTTAGAAGTAGAACATCTGTCTTTAAGTAGAGTGTAGTCAAGGAGGGTTTTACAGTTAAACTCTCTCCATATTTTTTGAGCATGTTCATACTCGACTACGTAACATTCTTCATTCGTTTGAATATTGAAGAACTCGTCTCTACTAGGGAGCTTAGTTTCCTTAAACTTAGTCATGGAATCCATGTAAGAGTACGGAAATGCACCCTTTCTTCTTATCAGGTTAAAATGAGCTTCATCAACGAAACATGATCGAATAGTATTAAAATCATTGCTATCAAGATTTTTCACTAGCATATCTAAGCTCGAAGCCATAAATCTAAACGAGTCTATAAATCTTATTTCGAATCCGCGTTTTTCATCTAATCTGATGAAAATTGAAAGAGAAATATAACGCTCTGTGTTCTGGGGAATCACTTTTATTGTGGAATATTTTATAGTAGAAAGTTCTTTGAAAAATAGTTGTATATCATATGCAGAAAGATTATGCAGGATAACCGGTATAAATTGAGGTGTTTTATAATTCAAATTGCATTCGCTATGTGCTGCCCCACGATAATTGCCCGTAAGATGACAATGATCTCTAACTTTATCGTTATTTAATATTTTCTTACATATATGACAATTTTTTGCATTATTATATTGAGCTATTTCTATTGGGGTTATGAACATTTTCGTAACTTTAAGTAAATAATTTAGATAAATATCTGTACAATCTTCAACTATTTTTTTGATAAATACATTTGCCGAATCTTCACCAAAATAATTCCTATATAAATTATTTTCTCTCTTAAAACTACAATTAATAAAATACCCGAATGCACACGCATGGTGTTTCTGTACATTTGTAATGCTTTTACTTACATAATCATTGACTTTTTCTAAAACGGACTCAAAGTCTGCGTATATTACAAATGGTACATTTAACTGTTTGTAGTGCTTCGTAAACTTGATAATAGATCCATCTTCTGGCATTCTGATGACTTTTTTGCCGCAAACGTTTTTGTGATGATTATAAACATAATCATCATGTGTATAATATAGGCAGGTGTTGCATATCAGAATCTTACTTCTGTGTGACGTCATGTTGGAACGAAGAAGTCTGAAGAAAATATAGAAAATAAAATAGTATGTAAATTAATATAACAATAATAAATAACTGTTTAAATAGATATGAAAACATATTTCGCTTAAATGCACAAATGAAACTTAATTTGATATATCATTGATGAGTACATAGTGGAAGTTTTCATTGGACTGGAGCAATAAGAGATTAATATGAACATGTTTTTCTCCTTTTGTTATGTAGTATGGTCCTATAAGCGATGTTCCATTGTGACCAAATACATTGATGCTCACATAATTTTGACTTTCAAATTTTTTTATCTGCTTCAATGGGAGTGGAAACTCTAGGTCTTTAAAATTTAGTACAATTTCCCCTATATTAATATTCTCATCACAAATGTTTGCAATATTGTAATTTCAATGGTTTTTCCGTTGTCTTCGATCTAAAGTACTATTTGTGTACAAAGCCGCAATGAGACACCATTTAAAGCAATAAATATCATTGTTGTCGACATTTATGCATGCACATTTCACTGCAATATTTTTAGGGAGAGGGATAAAGCTGGATCCTCTTATTATGGACGCCTTGTTTATATTAACTTCAAGGGAATTTATTGAAATCAAGGTCCATGCGCTATCCCTATCTTTTTTTAACAAAGAGTAATCAGTTCTAACACTTTTATAGTTTTTGGATTTCAAACACTTTAGAGATTTTGGATGGGAAAATAGGTTGTGACTTGTTGAGATATCAGAGCAGACTGATGACAATCTACATTATTTCTTCTACTTATATACTTTATGTGAGGATCGCGTAGTAGTCATCAAATCTAGTTTATCTGATGGTATTACGACATGTGGTGAAATTCATACACACACACACACACACACACACACACACACACATACATTCACATGTACACACACACACAGACATACATACATATTGCTCTGTTGGAATTATGAGATATGATGAAATTCCCACAGTCTAGCAACACCCAGAACAAAGTCGCTAGTATGAGTTTGTAATACAAAGGTACGAGAAAAATCGGGATACGTGAAAGTAGGTGCTTCTACAAGTTCATGATGCATTTCTCTAAAAGCTATTTTCTACAATTGTTACACCAAAAATAAAATATATTAAAATAAAAATATCATTACCCCTATTCAAAAGCTCTTCTTATCAACCTGATTGGATTCAAAACATTTATGATCTGAAATTCACCTGTACACATAAAACCTATGGCAACACGATATTTTTCTATCTCCATAAGAATAGCAATGTCAATAGCCTTAAAAACATATATACATTCATTTGTAAATATGTATGACAAAGTGATGATGTAATTCACACAAGCAATGATATTTTTCAAAGCAAAAAATAGATAAGATCACATACATTAATACAACAACATATGCAAACAGGGTTGCCACTCTCTGCAGCTATTAGATTATTTCCCCAGAGATCGCAAGCATAAATGCATATGTGTATGTACATAAGCCTACATAAGCATACCAACGATAACTCAAAACAGCAACCCAAAGTCTATCAAATAATAATCACTATATGCACACAAATACACAGATCCCTTGTAACTACCCTGCAGTCAGACTGGGAGCAAGTGTCTCTGTGCCAACGCTAAAATTCTAGTAAAAATAGTGGTATAATAAGTTTTCTTCTATCCGTCAGTATAAAAGAAGAAGAGAAAACAGATATGATGTATTTGTGGTGGAATTGTCAATAAGTTTTGAATATACAAACATTTGTATATACGTCGCACAAGCGACAAGTCGAAAGCGACTCAGTACATTTTCACCATCGACGTTTCCTGCTGGTTATAATGATTGTCTGCCACTACAACAAAAGTATCGGACACCATCAAACATACAAGTTAATACCAAAACACACACTCATACACACACACACACCCCCATACACACATACAAACACCCACATACACATGCATACACATAACCAAAGAATCAGACTCACACACACACACACACACACACGTACATACATCCATGCACTGTAAGCACAACATTTCTCTACAACAACAACAAAAGCTGTGCACACAAGTATACATACATACACAAGAACGAAGAATCAATCACACACACACACAATATCAGCATGAAAATCCCCAAAATTCCCCAACTTGTAACAGGGTTTTTTTTTTTTTTTTTTTTTAAATGCATGTTTATTATTTATTGTATCTTCAAATATGAACTAACAATAAGTATTCAAATCTTAAATCTATAAAAAAAAAATTATTAGGCCCGACCAATGTCGGACATAAGCTTAGTGATAGTTATTAATAATACATAAGTAGTGATAAGCAACAAAAAGAAAAAGGTGTTTTCAAGCAGCTTCATCATCTAGAGTGTTGAATATTAGAGCCCGTGTATCTCTCTTTTTTAAGCGGATGTGTCCAGTAAAGTTCAAAATATTACGAGCAAGCGGATTAGGATGTGACTCGAGTTTTGTTAGGTATTTGCCTGCGTATTTTGCAATTTCTTCAGACACTAGTGGCATATTCAAATCGCGATGTATATTTGAATTTTTGATGTACCATGGAGCCGATGTTATCATGCGTAAAATTTTATTTTGCCTTCGTTGAATTTTCTCTACATTTGAAGCTGAAGCAGTGCCCCATAGTTGAATTCCGTAACACCATATTGGCTTTAAAAGCGACTTGTATATTAAAAGTTTGCAGTCTAGGCTAAGTGTTGAATTTCTACCAATCAGCCAATGTACCTGAGTTAATTTAAGTTTCATTTGAGTTAACTTAGAGTCAATGTGGTGTTTCCATGTAAGTCGTCGATCAAGGTGTATGCCAAGATATTTCACATGTGAATGTTGAGGAACAACTTGATTGTTAATCCGAATGGTGGAGCAAGTATCTCTTCTTAGGGTGAACGTTATATGGACACAATTTTGTTCATTGACTTTAATTCTCCATAAGTTTAACCAAAGCTCCATCTGGCTAATGTGTTCCTGGAGTTTGCGGGATGCCTCATCAGGGTTTTCGTGCATACTAAGGCAGGCTGTATCGTCGGCAAATGTGGAAGTATGGATACTACTGCTCACAGGCATATCACAAGTATAAATCAAATATAAAACTGGTCCCAGTATGCTCCCCTGTGGCACACCGGATGAAATAGTTTCAGGCCTACTCGTAAAGTCTCCTTCCACAACAGTGAACTTACGGGAAATAATGTAACTTTCCAAAAGATTTAAAATGTTTATTGGTAAGTAAGTCTTCAATTTTAAAATTAGGCCTTCATGCCACACTTTATCAAATGCCTGGGAAACGTCAATAAAGAGCGCAGAGCAATACTTTTTTTCCTCAAAAGTTCTTCTTATAAATTGAACCAGTCTGTGAGTTTGTTCAATGGTGCTATGCTGACTTCTAAAACCAAATTGATGGTCTGGTATGCACCCACTACTAATTAGAATTTGGGACAATTTTGTTTTGAGCAGTTTTTCGAAAAGCTTTGACATAGTTGATAGTAGACTTATTGGCCTATATGACTCAGCCTTGGTTAGATCTTTGCCCGGCTTTGGAATCATTTTAACCTTGGCAAGCTTCCAGCTGTGTGGATAATACTCCAGTCGTAAAATGGCATTAAATATGAATAATAGGATTCTCATTGCAATACGAGGCAAGTTCATAAGCATCTGGTTACTAATTCCATCAATACCCGGAGCTTTCTTCGGGTTGAGTTCGGCAATTAATTTTTGTAAATCACGCGTCTTAAACTTTATGTGTTGAGGGGGTAGAGCGACTACATTCGGCAAATCAGCAACACCAGTACATATGTTTGGCGTAAAAACGGATTTTAAGTGCTCAGCAAATATTTTACCTTTTTCAGTATCGCTTCTTGCCCAACTTCCGGTAGATGTGCGTAGAGGTGGCTTATACTCAACGGGTGTTTTAAGCTTTCTAGCAGCGCGCCACAAAGAGTAATTAGACGCTGGTGTGACATCAAGACCTTCCAGATAATTTTTAAGAGATGCAGTTTTTTCAGATGCAAGCAACTCTTGGAGTCGTTTAGTGCACTCTTTAAATCTGATTTTATTTTGTGGTGATCTTTGCTGTTGCCATTCCCTTCTAGCTCTTCTTTTTTCACGTACGAGACGTTCAATGTCTGTAGAATAAATTTTATTAAACCCAGTCTGCGGATGGGAGTTAGTGGCATGTTCAGCAGCCTGTTTAATATTCTCGCTGAGATTGGCAATGTTAGATTCAATATCATCGGATGTTCTAAGCGTAAGGGTTGCCATCGTTTCTATTTTTTCCCGGTTTTGAATTCCCAAAACATGTCGTCCGTTTCCATTACTAATCTACTTAGAAAATAATGAAATCATTAGCACTTCTGTTTAATTTTTTTCATTTTGAGTGCATCTACTAAATTTATATATATATATATTATAACTATATATATTATATATATATATATTACATATATTATATATTAACTGTGCTGAAAACATAACATTAATAAATTATACAAAGTAAAATTAAATTCAATAAACTATTCTTTTTCATTAAATACTTTATATTAACTCTACCTCCGGCTTTGTGGGTCTGTGTTCACAGAAATCGAACAGGTACCGTGTAACAAAAAGGTGTTAACACATCGCCCGTGAGTTCGAACACTCATTAGTTTTTTTTTATTATTATTATTTTTATTTTTATTATTATTTTTGGAATTAATATTTATTATCGCCCAATTAAGCATCTTACTTTGGAAAAGTTCAATATTTCTCGTAATCATCGATTGTGTTGACGATTGACCATTTCCATGAAAAACAGACAAAATATTTTTAGTAGAATTTTTAATAAAATTTGGAATAATACCTTTATTTCGGGAACTAATTAGAAACGTTATTGTTGCCTTACATTTAATAACTTTTTCACTGATTTTTTTATGGTCCATCTCGTCTCATTATTCTTTTTAAGTAACTGTTGCGTTGACAACTGTGTGTAAATGGTTGAGCACCAAAGGTTTCCCTTGGAGCTCAGAGTGTATAAATTTGTTTTGTTTTATATTGTTTTTATTTTGTTTTTAGCCCAGGTGGAAACACCATGTGCTAATGTGATTTAAATTTAAGTTTTAGTTGAAGCACTAAACCTGTTAAGCAATCAAGAAAGTTAATTTTTGTTTGCCATAATTTCTTTATTTTTGCCAGTCTTTTATACAATTTTATTTTCTTATGTCTACATTAAAATTACTAGCAATGTACATATTCAGCAATTCTCATAAAGCCTGACTTTGCATTTTATAAATTATTGCAATACTATTCTTAAAGGTAAATGACTGATTGCAATATGAAACTTATTAATTTGTAAACAAAACCTGGTTAATGAACTTAGAATACAACATAAGCAGAATTTACATTAAATATATTTTTATAATGAACCATTGGTTAAATGAACTTAAAATACTACATAAACAAAATTTATATTTGTTATAATAAAAAAAGGGAAGGATTGCTTTAAAAATATATACAACTTTTAATAATAATAAAAGTAAATAAAAGTATTATAATGAAGTAGTGTATGTATTAACATTCTCCGCCGCGTTGAGCAGTCAGCGAAAACCTGTAGAGCTAAACTTCAGAAATTGGATGACGTGGTGTTGGCATTGGCGGTGCCGGTGTTAAGTTGATTGAGGCGGTTTTGTTGCATTTGACTCGCCATTGCCAGGCAGTAAGTGTTAGGATTATGAGTAGCGATAGAAGTAGAGCAAAGAAGCCTACGTTCGGGTGTTGAATTGCTGGCTGATGTATATCAAGTGAAGAATTCTTAATGTGCCTTAGTTGTTTTTGAATATCGGTAAGCTGATCTAATTTGGTATCCAAGACGAGATTTGGCTCTAATATTTTCTTAACTTCAGAGGGTTTTCCTATTGAGGTGATATTACCAAATGTTGCATATGAGTTGCGCAAAGTAGTGACACTAGTTTCGTGTCCACGAATTGTAAGAAATTTTCCTTTTATTATACAAGCTGAGTTCATGCTCATTATACCAGAAGTCTTGACATGTATATGGATGATATCATTGCCGCAGACTGCAGTTAGCTCTATAGGAGTTGTTGTTGCATACAGCCATTGGTTTACGTTGTGCAAAGGAATAAAAGAGATATTGTTCTGGATATAGCCAAAATTACAATCAGGGGATGTTTTGTTGTTGAAGAGAGCAATTTCACAAGAATAACTGCCGGAATCTTTTGCCATTTGTATTTGCAATGCTGGACATATGTATATGTCGACTATGACTGCAGTACATTTATTGAATTGAAGTATGTTTAGCGCCAAGTATTCATCGCGGTGGTCATTAACAGCAAGATATTCAATGTCGGTTGTTATGCCAATGGTCGTATTGTTTATTTGTGTGGGTATTGCAATGACCTTGTAAAGTTCAAATATTCCTTGGTCCACCAATGGTAACTCAATAACGAAAATTACATTTGTGTTAGTTACTGTGCCCTTAACATTCATAATTTTGTATAGTTCTAGCAAGTCGGTGTCTTCAACTGGTAATGTACGGCCCATGGGAAGGTGTCCTTTAATTTTAGCAATCTCTGATCTTAATTGTTTTGGTGTAAGGATAAGTGGGCTTATATTTCCGTGGTTCGTATGCGTGAGGGCAGCGACCAGCTCTGTTTCAATTCTTTGCAAATCTGAGGCAAGTGTATTTAATTGAATTGCCAGAGACATTAGATTTTGGACTTGTCGTAGATTTGAATTCTCATTTTGAACTTTATTTAGATCTTGATAGATGGTTTTCTTAAGTTCTGAAAAGTGCACCTTAGTATTGTTCTCGCTTTGCTTAAGAATGTTAATGGTAGAATCTATTACTGAAGTTTGGTTTTTTAATAACAGATGTAGATACTGTTCATTTTGCTTTACGTTAGTTATAGTTTGAGCCATTTGTTCTGCATAATCTGAGTCCAGGACTCCAAATAGAGCATGGGCCATATTCCCCACAACATCAAGTGCAGCTCTCCGGTTCCTTTTTGAAATTAAAAGGTCTGATTCTTGAATCAGCTTGTCCCAAGTATGTTGAAGTTGTATGGAAAGCATCTCACATGATTCAAGGGCTACCGATTGCTTGCAGAGTCTTGAAAATGATGTTATACCAACTTCCAAAACTTTGTTTCTATCCCAAATTGGTATTAAATCATAGTATATAATGAATTTCCAGGTAGCTGTCATCAATTTTGTGGAGCCCATGCCTTCGAAATACAATCCTGGATCGGAAGAAAATTCTGTAGCATTGATTGGGGAGGCCACTATTATCGGTAACAGAAGTAGTGAAACAAAAAGTATATTGAAGACTTCCAATGAGGCATATGACACTACCTTTCGTTTTGGTTGTATAGCATCATTTTCTGATGAACCTTGCCTCTTTTGTAAGTTCGAGTTGTCATATCCGGAATGTTCTGTAAGGGAGTCGTTGAACAAAGGTGCCAGTCTGTGTATTGGCCTCTTAAAAATTCCCTTTGCTGTTTTGACGTCGCATACCCTTATAAGTCCATCATCTCCCTTGTAAATGCGGTTGATTCTGCCCAATGGCCATTGCAGCACTGGAGTATTATCTTCCTTAAGGATAACAAGCATGCCTTCAATGACGTTCGGTGAAGGAGACTTCCATTTTCCCCTTTGCTGTAGCTCATATAAATAGTTTTGAGTCCATTCCTTCCAGAATTTGCGTTTGATTTCTGAAGTTATTTTCCATCTTGCATCTAACGATATGCTTGGGGGTTGGGCATTTACATCTACTGCTGATGTCAAAGGTTCCCCTACTAAAAAATGACCTGGAGACAGAGCTTGAAGATCATCGTAGCTTGATGAGAGAGGGACTAGTGGCCGTGAATTCAAGATTGCTTCTATTTCAACTACTATTGTTTCCAATTCTTCATATGTAAGTGATGCAGCTGACACACTTCTCAGTAAAAGGTGTTTGGCGGATTTGACAGCCGCTTCCCAAAGTCCACCGAAGTGAGGGGCTCTTGGTGGAATGAATTTAAAATTTATTGACTGATTGCTGCATACTCGTGTAATCTTCTCTTGTGCTGATTGAGAATATATTGATTCTTTTAATTCAGTAATTTTATTGTTTGCTCCTACGAAGTTAGTAGCATTGTCGCAATACAAAGTCTGACAGTGGCCTCTTCTGCTGATGAAACGTCGTAGTGCACCTATGAATGCTTCTGTAGACAGATTTGATACGACTTCCATGTGAATGGCCTTAGTCGCGAAGCAACAAAATACTGCAATATAGGCCTTGTCTGGCCTTTTACCCCTGATTTTGTGATGAATCCAAATTGGGCCAAAATAATCCACTCCTGTGGTTATGAAAGGACGTGCTGGGGTCACTCTATCTGCCGGAAGATTTCCCATTAATTGTTTGAAAAGCACCGGCCTAGCCTTGGTGCATCGTATGCATTTGTGGACGGTACTTCGTGCCAGTGATTTCTCGTTCGTAATCCAGAACTGTGACCTGGATGCTGCTAACAATGACTGTGGGCCACAATGACGGTTCTCTTCGTGTAGCTTGAGCATTAATAATTTTGTCATAGGATGATTATATGTTAAAATTGCAGGATGTTTTGCCTTGAACGATAATGTTGACTGCTCCAGACGACCACCCACGCGCATTATCTGATGTTCATCCATGAATGGGTTTAACGAGGCCAAGGGACTTGTTTTATGTACAGGTGCTTGATGTGATAGCCTTTCCAGTTCTTCCCCAAACTCTGCTGCTTGGATGATCTTGATGATAATGTTCAGAGCTTCTTCTAATTCGAATGCATCGAGCTCCCTTTTGTTTGAGCGATAAATATTTGTAATTTTGGAATTTCTAATAAATCTCAACACATAACCGATTGTGTGTTGAAGAGTTTTAAATGAGTTTCGGTGGTTTATCCGATTTATAATGTCTGCATAATTTTGATGCAAAGCGGCTACTGTTAGAACATGCTTTGTCATTTTACGTTCTTCATTGCAAGGTATCTCAATTGCTTGTGAAATTGAGGTTGTCCATTCACTCCTTTGTCCCGAGAGAAATAAAGGACCATAAAACCACATTGAATGTTGTGATAGGTTTTCTGGTGCTATTCCTCGAGATATTGCGTTGGCTGGATTTTCTTTAGAACTGACGTGTCGCCATTGATGTGAATCGCTTAGGCCTTGAATTTTTGTTATCCTGTTTGCTACAAAGGTGTGGAAGGATGCTGCTGACGAGTTTATCCAAGCAAGAACAATTTTTGAGTCCGACCAAAAAAAATTTGCAGTATTTTGTAGACGAAGATTTTCTTTTACCCTATTTGTTAGTTCAACACCTAATACCGCCGCGCATAATTCCAAGCGAGGCAACGTTTGCCTTTTGATGGGTGCTACTCTGGACTTGGAACATAGCAATCTGGTTACAACAGTTTTGTCTTTATATGTTGAACGAATGTAGATTGCTGTGCCATAAGCTCGTTCAGATGCATCGACAAACGTATGAATTTCTGTGGTGAGTGGGTTTCCGTGTTGTAATACGAATCTCTCTATCTTTATTTTGTTTAGGGTTTCTATATTTGTGCGAAATTTATTCCATTCTTTCTGAAGATTCATGGGTAACTCGTCATCCCATGAAATTGGTAACTGCCACAGCTCTTGCAAAAATATCTTGGCTCGTACAACTACCGGCCCAAAAATCCCTAGAGGATCAAATATCTTGGCTAGTTCTGAACTGACTATTCTTTTTGTTACCTTTGTGGCCGTTGGCTTTTGTGACCTTCCACATAATTGATCAGACTTTGGGAGCCATATTAATCCGAGTGTTTTAATTGAGCAATCTGAATTCTCGTCTAAATCCAAGTTGATTTCCTGGTCTTCAGGTGCAATTCCACTCAATAACTGAGGATGATTTGAACACCACTTCCGCAGCTTAAAACCAGCTTCTCTTAGGATTAAGCTTAGTTGTCGTTGTGACTCTAATGCTGTGCTTATAGAATCAGCTCCGGTGAGGCAATCATCCACATAAAAATCATCACGTAAAATTGACGCACCTTGTGGATATTTTGTCGCGTTTTGAATAGCTAAATGTTGAAGGCATTTAGTTGCCAGGTAGGGTGCAGAGGAGGTGCCATACGTTACAGTTTTTAGACGATAATATTTGATGTCTTGATGCTTGTTGTATCTCCATATGATGAGCTGGAACATCTGGTCCGTGTCATCGATTTGAATTTGCCGGTACATTTTCTCTATGTCTGCAGTGAAGACAATTCTGTGCATCCTAAATCGCAACAGTACCGAAAACAGCTCACTTTGTACGGTTGGTCCGGCATGTATTATGTCATTCAAAGAGGAACTGCTGGATGTCTTAGCTGATGCGTCAAAAACTACTCTTAGTTTTGTGGTTGAGCTATCAGGTTTCAGTACGCAGTGGTGCGGCATGACGTAATGTAAATTAGGAATGTCGTCCTCTTGTATTTCTTCCATGTGTCCCAAGTCTTCGTACTCCTGCATGAATTTGTTGTATCCTGTTCTAAGCTCAGGATTAAGGTTCAATCGTTTTTCCAATGCTAAAAACCGATTGAATGCCACTGTTTTGGAACTTCCGAGAACGGATGGATTTTCTGCGAATGGTAGGCGCACAATGAATCTCCCATCCTCGTTTCTTTTAACGTTTTGTGCAAAATGATCCTCACATCGTTTCTCAGCCAAAGATAGTGCTCGTTCTGTATTATTCGTATCTTCAAGCTTCCAGAATTTTTCAATAAGCTGGTTTGTTGTTTGCTCTTCTGGGGTAAACACTGCACAAGTTACCGAGTTGTCGTTTCCTTTTTGTAATTTACCCGTGACGATCCAACCCAATGCTGTGTTTTGCAGAATAGGTAGTTTTTGGTTGATCTTTATTTGTTGTGGGCGCATCAATTCATGGTAAAATTCAGCTCCGAGCAATATGTCAATTTTATCCATTTGATTGAAACATGGATCAGCTAATTTAATATTTTCAGGGAGATTCCAATCTGACGTGTCGAAAGAATTTGTAGGCTGAGGTGGTACAATAGTTGGAAGAACAAATGCTTCGATTCTGGTGGCATAGCTGCCTGAATATGCATGTAGTTCTATATTGATTCGTTGGGATACGTTTTGAACTTTACGGCCAATTCCTTCAATGCGCAATGAAGAGTTTGAGGAATTCAATGATAGTTTATTCAGTACGCGGGTTGTAACCAGATTGACTTGTGATCCAGAATCTAATAAAGCTCGAAATGTGCATGTGTCACCATTGGCTCCAACTGCCTTTACTCTTGCAGTGGCTAGTAATACGTAAGTATTGTCGATGAGCTGTTTGTTTGTTGTAGCTACGATTGGTTTATTTTCATTTGATACAGACGCTGGTTTTTGTGTTCCTTCTGCCGATGTTGCTGAAGGGTTTCCTCTCGCTAATTCTAAGTGCAACAATGTGTTGTGTCTTTTTGTGCACTTTGAGCAAGACCGTGACGTGCATGCCTTGGCAGCATGATCTGATTTAAAGCAGTTGACACAAAGCTTCTTTTTTTGTGTCCATAGTAATCTCCCAGCTGGGGACATTTTTAGGAACCTTTCACAGTAGTATATGGGATACCCAGGCATTCCACATACTTTACAGTTTGGGGTTGATGTAGCTGCAGTTATAATTTTGGCTCTATCCTTCCCCCCACCAGATTCGTAAGACCTTCCGCGTGTTTCCAATGCTTGGAAACGGTGTTCTATAAATCTAAGCAGATCTCTTAGACTCACGAGTTTCTTGTTGTTTTCTAGTGATTGTTCAAATACAGTTTGAGTTGATTGATCGAGTTTTTTCAACAAAATGTGAACAATTATGGCGTCCCAACTGTCCACTGGCAGTCCTTGTGCGCTTAAACCATGGATGCATTCTTTAGTGACATCATGTATATTTTTTAGCGCTTGTGCCGTTTCGGTTTTCATTTGCGGATGAGAAAGCAAGTTGTTAAGTAGCGTTGTCACAATGAGCCTTTTGTTATCGTACCTATCAACCAAAATGTTCCATGCAATTTCATAATTTGCTGTTGTAACTGGCAAATGTTTTACTAGTGCTTTTGGTTCGTCTGCTAGATGTGTAGTTAAGTAAAACATTTTCTCAACTTCGCTCATTGATGCGTTATGGATTAGCTGGGTATAAAGATCTTTAAAGGCTACCCATTGTAGATAACTGCCGCTGAATTTCGGAATCTGAATTTTTGGTAGATGGGGTTGACAATGCTCAGTGCTACGTGGGTTGTTTTCGCTGATATTATTCACATAGTGCTCCAGCTCACATTGAATGCTGTGCACCTCAGCTTGCATTTCGTAAAAATCATCCAATGTGTAGCCGTCTATTTGTTCTTCATTAGTTAATTGCCATAACGTATCGTTGTTTGTAGAGAACTCATGCATATATTTATTAATGAGCGATAATTTGCCTTGATAATATGCTACCTGTTGATTTCCCTCTGCCCTGACTTCATCAATAGTTCGTCTTAATGCTCTCGTCAATGCCCGCTGATTGCGAAGAACCTTGCTTGTGATATCATCAGGTTGTGTTTTTTCCTGCATACCACTGCTTGCTCCTTCTTCTAATTGTCTCATCGATGGTGTTGGTTTCTTCACTTTTTTACTTTCGGACTCAAACAGCTCTTTGTATTTGAGTGTATCGTCCGAAATACGTAAATATTGGTCTGTAAAATAATTGTGTTGTAATGGTAGATTTGAGAGGCACCTTATTTTGTTGTCAGTGGTCTCAAATTCTAGCCATGCCTTGTCAAGCCGCTGTAGACGCTCCAAGAAGTACTCTGAAGTTTTTCTTGTAGAAGAGTCTTTTTTGAAATTGCGGATTATTGCCTCTATTTGCTCCGCCGTGGTCTGTTGGGCTGCTACCAGGTCTTCAAACGATTCCATTGCTTATGTACAAGGAACGATATTTTTTACGATGCTTCGTGTTTTGATGTGCTCCTGTTTCTGTTTTCAGGATTGTTTGGGTCACTAGAATGATCTAGCTTCAGGACCGTTGGGTTGAAATGTCTGATGATGGAAACCTGTAACTTGCTACAGGACCTTCGAGTTGAAATGTGTATTCTGATGACGCAATCCTGTACCTTGTGATAGGACTGTCATGTTGGATTATGTCTTCTGTTGATGGAATCCTGTACCTTGCTACAGGACTATTGTGTTGAAATATGTTTTCTGTTGTTGGAATCCTGTACCTTACTACAGGACCGTCGGGGTCACCAATGTTGCGTTGACAACTGTGTGTAAATGGTTGAGCACCAAAGGTTTCCCTTGGAGCTCAGAGTGTATAAATTTGTTTTGTTTTATATTGTTTTTATTTTGTTTTTAGCCCAGGTGGAAACACCATGTGCTAATGTGATTTAAATTTAAGTTTTAGTTGAAGCACTAAACCTGTTAAGCAATCAAGAAAGTTAATTTTTGTTTGCCATAATTTCTTTATTTTTGCCAGTCTTTTATACAATTTTATTTTCTTATGTCTACATTAAAATTACTAGCAATGTACATATTCAGCAATTCTCATAAAGCCTGACTTTGCATTTTATAAATTATTGCAATACTATTCTTAAAGGTAAATGACTGATTGCAATATGAAACTTATTAATTTGTAAACAAAACCTGGTTAATGAACTTAGAATACAACATAAGCAGAATTTACATTAAATATATTTTTATAATGAACCATTGGTTTAATGAACTTAAAATACTACATAAACAAAATTTATATTTGTTATAATAAAAAAAGGGAAGGATTGCTTTAAAAATATATACAACTTTTAATAATAATAAAAGTAAATAAAAGTATTATAATGAAGTAGTGTATGTATTAACAGTAACCTATAACCGTTTTCTCTGGTATTGTTTTCAAAAAATTGGTCTTCTTTTCTTCTCCTGAGTCTGTTATTTTTATATTGATTTTCTCTTATACCTCTATAATTATTATGGTCTCTTCCTTCTTGTATTCTTCTGAATATAATGTTTTCTCTAATTCCATTATTATAATGTCTTTCTTGGTATCTTGTGAAATTGTTGTTAATCGTTTGTTCATGCTGATAATCACTTCTATTATTTCTATTAAAACTGCTTCTGTTATTATGTCTGAGTCTGTTGTATTGAATTCTTCTCTCTTGATGAATTCCTTGGTTATTTGTATTGTAATAATCACCATGCATCTCTTTTTGTTTTACGTGCTCACAATTATATCAAATATTTTTATCTAATTTTTCGAACTTTTTTTATGTTTTAAATTAAACTATTTTCTTGAGCTTTCGGTCAGTTTATATTTTGAGTTTATTATCTTCAATATTTCGTTAACCTTCGGTTAACTTCTTCAGGATATATATTTTTTGGTTTTTTATGATATCTAATTTTTTCTTTTTCCTTTCAAATAATAAATAATAGTTTACAATTTTCAAAAAAAACAAATTGTGTCATAAAAAATTATTTTTACAATTTTTTGGTAATAAAATAAAATAGGTATGAGTCTACAATATTTGTTCATGTTAATAATATGAAAAAATTAATAGAAAAAAAATTAATAGAAAAAAGCTTTTTAACATATAGAATTTTTGAAAGGTTCTTAGAAATGATAATACATATTTTCAATACTTTAACATAACATTGTGTATCTTTTAATTCTTAAAAAATTTTGAAAAATTGGTATAAGCTTAGAATATTTTATCTGGTAATAAATATTTTCAAAAATGAATTTAAAAAAATTTATAATATACATGTACATTAAAAAAATATATGTTTTTAACAAATGAGAATATTTTTTATAATTTTTGATACTTTAATGTAATAAATAGCAAAAAAATAAAGACGTATTAAGAATTTTATATATAAAAAACAACTAAATACATTAATTAATTAAACTTTTTTTATTATATTATTTTTATATATATTTTTTAAAATTTTTTTTATAAAATAACATTAAAAAATAATTATGTTGTTGTATGTTTGTTTTTTAAACCCTATTCTTGTTCTTATGTAATAAATATCTATAAGCTTGCGCAACATTGGCCGTATCTGTTCTGAAATTCATTCTCTGATCTGTTGGAACATAAATTAAGTTCTGTATTCAAAATTGAAATATTATCAAAATCTGGATAATGATTTAAATCTGAACAATGTGAAGATAAAGCTGTTCTATGTGGATTAATATTCCTATACCTTTGATCTGTTTTATGTCCCGCTAATCTTGTCTTTAATTTATTTTTAGTTGTGCCTACATACATCTTGTCGCATCTCTCATTGTCGTTTCCTTTACATGGTATTTTGTAAATTACATTAGATCTATCTAGTTTTTTAATTCTATCTTTTGTGTTAGTAAATATATTTCAGATATAATCAGGTCGAAATTTACTACAATTGTTGATTGTCACATAAATAAAAGTAGGTTGACCAATAGGGATAAATTTATGATTAATTGTGTAAAATCTACAAAAAAAATTTTAAAATTAAATAATAACGTAATTATTCTAAATGCAGATAAAGGAAACGTTACAGTTGCTATAAATAGAAGTGACTATGATATGAGAATAGATAGTATTTTAAATGATGTTAATACATATAATCTAGTTAATAGAGGTCCAACTAGTAAATTACAAAAATGTAATAATGATTTAGTAGAAGAACTTTTTAGAGCAAATATTATTTCTAGTACCAAAGATCCATAAAGATAATTATCCTTTGAGACCAATTTGTTCTAGTATAAATTCTCCTTCTTATGAACTTAGCAAATATATGACACATATTCTAAGAAAATTAACTATAGGTTCAAATTATAATATCATTAATTCTGTAGATTTTAAAAACAAAATAAAACAGATAAAATTAGATAATGATGATAAATTAATATCGCTTGATGTTGTATCTTTATTTCCAAGCATACCAGTCGATTTGGCTATGAATATCATAGATGCAAATTGGAATAAGATAACACAATATACAGATATTAATAAAAATTTATTTTCACGTATTTTAAAGTTTTGTATAGTAGACAGTAGATATTTTAAATGTAATGATAAAATATACAAACAACAGAAAGGTCTTCCTATGGGATCTCCTGCTTCACCAGTTATAGCTGATATAGTGATGGAAAAATTATTAGATGAATGTATCAGAAAATTAACTATTAAGCCAAAGTTTTTGGTAAAATATGTTGATGATTTGTTCTGTATAATTCCAGAAAATGAAATAAATATTACATTATCAACATTTTTCTTTTCACCCAGACATAAAATTTACAATTGAAATGGAAAATAACTCAGTACTTCCGTATTTAGATACATTAATATTAAAAAAGGAAAATAAATTAGCAATAGATTGGTACCAAAAACAAACTTCATCCGGTAGAATTATTAATTTTTACTCAAAACATCCCAAGTGGATGATAATTAACACAGCTAAGAACTTCATAGAACAAATATTGACAATAAGTGATAGGGAATTCCATAAGAAGAATGAAAAGAAGATAATGAGTATACTTAATGAAAATAGTTTCCCCTATAATCTTTCTTGTAAATTAATAAGGCAATTTAATAATAAAAATAATAATATTAACAATAATAATATTAACAATAATAATAATACTAATAATAATAATAATAATAATAATAATAATAATAATAATAATAATAATAATAATAATAATAATAATAATAATAATAATAATAATAATAATAATAATAATAATAATAATAATAATAATAATAATAATAATAATAATAATAATAATAATAATAATAATAATAATAATAATAATAATAATAATAATAATAATAATAATAATAATAATAATAATAATAATAATAATAATAATAATAATAATAATAATAATAATAATAATAATAATAATAATAATAATAATAATAATAATAATAATAATAATAATAATAATAATAATAATAATAATAATAATAATAATAATAATAATAATAATAATAATAATAATAATAATAATAATAATAATAATAATAATAATAATAATAATAATAATAATAATAATAATAATAATAATAATAATAATAATAATAATAATAATAATAATAATAATAATAATAATAATAATAATAATAATAATAATAATAATAATAATAATAATAATAATAATAATAATAATAATAATAATAATAATAATAATAATAATAATAATAATAATAATAATAATAATAATAATAATAATAATAATAATAATAATAATAATAATAATAATAATAATAATAATAATAATAATAATAATAATAATAATAATAATAATAATAATAATAATAATAATAATAATAATAATAATAATAATAATAATAATAATAATAATAATAATAATAATAATAATAATAATAATAATAATAATAATAATAATAATAATAATAATAATAATAATAATAATAATAATAATAATAATAATAATAATAATAATAATAATAATAATAATAATAATAATAATAATAATAATAATAATAATAATAATAATAATAATAATAATAATAATAATAATAATAATAATAATAATAATAATAATAATAATAATAATAATAATAATAATAATAATAATAATAATAATAATAATAATAATAATAATAATAATAATAATAATAATAATAATAATAATAATAATAATAATAATAATAATAATAATAATAATAATAATAATAATAATAATAATAATAATAATAATAATAATAATAATAATAATAATAATAATAATAATAATAATAATAATAATAATAATAATAATAATAATAATAATAATAATAATAATAATAATAATAATAATAATAATAATAATAATAATAATAATAATAATAATAATAATAATAATAATAATAATAATAATAATAATAATAATAATAATAATAATAATAATAATAATAATAATAATAATAATAATAATAATAATAATAATAATAATAATAATAATAATAATAATAATAATAATAATAATAATAATAATAATAATAATAATAATAATAATAATAATAATAATAATAATAATAATAATAATAATAATAATAATAATAATAATAATAATAATAATAATAATAATAATAATAATAATAATAATAATAATAATAATAATAATAATAATAATAATAATAATAATAATAATAATAATAATAATAATAATAATAATAATAATAATAATAATAATAATAATAATAATAATAATAATAATAATAATAATAATAATAATAATAATAATAATAATAATAATAATAATAATAATAATAATAATAATAATAATAATAATAATAATAATAATAATAATAATAATAATAATAATAATAATAATAATAATAATAATAATAATAATAATAATAATAATAATAATAATAATAATAATAATAATAATAATAATAATAATAATAATAATAATAATAATAATAATAATAATAATAATAATAATAATAATAATAATAATAATAATAATAATAATAATAATAATAATAATAATAATAATAATAATAATAATAATAATAATAATAATAATAATAATAATAATAATAATAATAATAATAATAATAATAATAATAATAATAATAATAATAATAATAATAATAATAATAATAATAATAATAATAATAATAATAATAATAATAATAATAATAATAATAATAATAATAATAATAATAATAATAATAATAATAATAATAATAATAATAATAATAATAATAATAATAATAATAATAATAATAATAATAATAATAATAATAATAATAATAATAATAATAATAATAATAATAATAATAATAATAATAATAATAATAATAATAATAATAATAATAATAATAATAATAATAATAATAATAATAATAATAATAATAATAATAATAATAATAATAATAATAATAATAATAATAATAATAATAATAATAATAATAATAATAATAATAATAATAATAATAATAATAATAATAATAATAATAATAATAATAATAATAATAATAATAATAATAATAATAATAATAATAATAATAATAATAATAATAATAATAATAATAATAATAATAATAATAATAATAATAATAATAATAATAATAATAATAATAATAATAATAATAATAATAATAATAATAATAATAATAATAATAATAATAATAATAATAATAATAATAATAATAATAATAATAATAATAATAATAATAATAATAATAATAATAATAATAATAATAATAATAATAATAATAATAATAATAATAATAATAATAATAATAATAATAATAATAATAATAATAATAATAATAATAATAATAATAATAATAATAATAATAATAATAATAATAATAATAATAATAATAATAATAATAATAATAATAATAATAATAATAATAATAATAATAATAATAATAATAATAATAATAATAATAATAATAATAATAATAATAATAATAATAATAATAATAATAATAATAATAATAATAATAATAATAATAATAATAATAATAATAATAATAATAATAATAATAATAATAATAATAATAATAATAATAATAATAATAATAATAATAATAATAATAATAATAATAATAATAATAATAATAATAATAATAATAATAATAATAATAATAATAATAATAATAATAATAATAATAATAATAATAATAATAATAATAATAATAATAATAATAATAATAATAATAATAATAATAATAATAATAATAATAATAATAATAATAATAATAATAATAATAATAATAATAATAATAATAATAATAATAATAATAATAATAATAATAATAATAATAATAATAATAATAATAATAATAATAATAATAATAATAATAATAATAATAATAATAATAATAATAATAATAATAATAATAATAATAATAATAATAATAATAATAATAATAATAATAATAATAATAATAATAATAATAATAATAATAATAATAATAATAATAATAATAATAATAATAATAATAATAATAATAATAATAATAATAATAATAATAATAATAATAATAATAATAATAATAATAATAATAATAATAATAATAATAATAATAATAATAATAATAATAATAATAATAATAATAATAATAATAATAATAATAATAATAATAATAATAATAATAATAATAATAATAATAATAATAATAATAATAATAATAATAATAATAATAATAATAATAATAATAATAATAATAATAATAATAATAATAATAATAATAATAATAATAATAATAATAATAATAATAATAATAATAATAATAATAATAATAATAATAATAATAATAATAATAATAATAATAATAATAATAATAATAATAATAATAATAATAATAATAATAATAATAATAATAATAATAATAATAATAATAATAATAATAATAATAATAATAATAATAATAATAATAATAATAATAATAATAATAATAATAATAATAATAATAATAATAATAATAATAATAATAATAATAATAATAATAATAATAATAATAATAATAATAATAATAATAATAATAATAATAATAATAATAATAATAATAATAATAATAATAATAATAATAATAATAATAATAATAATAATAATAATAATAATAATAATAATAATAATAATAATAATAATAATAATAATAATAATAATAATAATAATAATAATAATAATAATAATAATAATAATAATAATAATAATAATAATAATAATAATAATAATAATAATAATAATAATAATAATAATAATAATAATAATAATAATAATAATAATAATAATAATAATAATAATAATAATAATAATAATAATAATAATAATAATAATAATAATAATAATAATAATAATAATAATAATAATAATAATAATAATAATAATAATAATAATAATAATAATAATAATAATAATAATAATAATAATAATAATAATAATAATAATAATAATAATAATAATAATAATAATAATAATAATAATAATAATAATAATAATAATAATAATAATAATAATAATAATAATAATAATAATAATAATAATAATAATAATAATAATAATAATAATAATAATAATAATAATAATAATAATAATAATAATAATAATAATAATAATAATAATAATAATAATAATAATAATAATAATAATAATAATAATAATAATAATAATAATAATAATAATAATAATAATAATAATAATAATAATAATAATAATAATAATAATAATAATAATAATAATAATAATAATAATAATAATAATAATAATAATAATAATAATAATAATAATAATAATAATAATAATAATAATAATAATAATAATAATAATAATAATAATAATAATAATAATAATAATAATAATAATAATAATAATAATAATAATAATAATAATAATAATAATAATAATAATAATAATAATAATAATAATAATAATAATAATAATAATAATAATAATAATAATAATAATAATAATAATAATAATAATAATAATAATAATAATAATAATAATAATAATAATAATAATAATAATAATAATAATAATAATAATAATAATAATAATAATAATAATAATAATAATAATAATAATAATAATAATAATAATAATAATAATAATAATAATAATAATAATAATAATAATAATAATAATAATAATAATAATAATAATAATAATAATAATAATAATAATAATAATAATAATAATAATAATAATAATAATAATAATAATAATAATAATAATAATAATAATAATAATAATAATAATAATAATAATAATAATAATAATAATAATAATAATAATAATAATAATAATAATAATAATAATAATAATAATAATAATAATAATAATAATAATAATAATAATAATAATAATAATAATAATAATAATAATAATAATAATAATAATAATAATAATAATAATAATAATAATAATAATAATAATAATAATAATAATAATAATAATAATAATAATAATAATAATAATAATAATAATAATAATAATAATAATAATAATAATAATAATAATAATAATAATAATAATAATAATAATAATATAATAATAATAATAATAATAATAATAATAATAATAATAATAATAATAATAATAATAATAATAATAATAATAATAATAATAATAATAATAATAATAATAATAATAATAATAATAATAATAATAATAATAATAATAATAATAATAATAATAATAATAATAATAATAATAATAATAATAATAATAATAATAATAATAATAATAATAATAATAATAATAATAATAATAATAATAATAATAATAATAATAATAATAATAATAATAATAATAATAATAATAATAATAATAATAATAATAATAATAATAATAATAATAATAATAATAATAATAATAATAATAATAATAATAAT
>CATLJX010000004.1:0-25441 GCA_949987645.1 Tachina grossa | reverse complement strand
TGTAGGTTTTCCAACCCTGGAATCAGCTTTTTTGATTTTCTGATTTCTTAAATCAATCTCTGCACATTAAGAACATAATATATGTATAATTTGTAGAAAAAAGGAAAAATTTGTTTTAGTAAGTTACTTTTGTATAAGAAAAAAAAAAATTAAAGTTTTCCAACCCTGGAAACGTCCTTTTAATTTTTTTGATTTTTTTTTTTAATTTTTTTTAAAGTGAAAAACCAATTTTATTCATTTTGAAGTATAAAATAAGTTTATTTAATAAAAAAATAATAAAAACTACTTTTCAGTAGTTATTTTGTATGGCAAAATGAAGTTTAAGTTTCCCAGCTCTGAAACTGTGTGCTCGATTTTGCTGATTTTCAATACCGATCTTATTTCGACCATTTCTGACCCACCAGTCTAAGAAAGAAGTCTCTAGCTTTTCTGGGAGCTTCGGAAAACCGATTTCACGTACAGACAGACGGACAGACGGGCATAGCTTATTCGTCTTCCCTATGCATAAGAATCCAGAATATATATACTTTATGGCTCGCTTATTAATATTCTGGAAATTACAAACGGAATGACAAACCTATATATACCCTTTTACCATTTTTTGGTAAAGGGTATAATAAAACAGACACAGAACTATGATTTTGATGAAGCTTTTACTTCGGCGATAGCTTGACAAATATTATTTTTCAAATGTTTCAAGGTTACGAGATTATCCACGTAGATACATCTTTGGCGTAGCTTCACAAAGAAGTCTCTCGGCGTCAAATCGCATGATTTTGGTTGCCAATAGACGCCGCCAGAACATGAAGTTACGCATTCTGGAAACTTCTAATGCCATAAAGCTAAAATTGGTCGTGTTGGGTGGCTCGTGACGCCGTTTTGTTGAAATAACACATCATCTAACTCATTATCTTCAATGCATGCAAAAAAAAGTCGCTTATAATGCTGCCATACCGCTCTGAATTGACGGTAACGGTTCTTCTATACTTTCACTAACATTAGCACATTGCCATGATGCACAGGTCTAACCACATCTGTAGCGCTTCCATTCTCTTAAAATGTCTTTATAATCTTGCCAATTCCTTGCACAGTAGGTCAATTATAACGACCATAAACATCTAGTAATGCTCGAAAAGTGGCACGCTTAAACCACCACTTTTGTAGTAGGTTTTAAATATTTTTACTTTTCCGGTTATTTAACGATGTAAATATATTCGTGAATGGCACGACACTTCAGAGGATAGATATTTAACAGCTGACAGCCTTGCATGACGGGCGGTTTCGAAACCACTAAATTGTAAACAATATACTTTCTTATGCATTATAAAAAAAAGCTGTTATTTTAACATTATTTATTTGTGTAGATTGAATACAGTCTAGTCTGGTGTAGAACATTTCAATTTATTTCGCTTCATTGATTTGGCCATTTAACTGCATCGAAAACCGTTACCTTATAGTAAACTCAATTAAGCGGAATTTACTGTACCTCACTGTATTAAGATCAGCGATGCCAATTCAGTGCCTTTAGCACTAGTGCACTAGATCTAGTGCTTTTTAAGTCGTAAGTAACAGTGTGCATATTTTTCAAGTTGGTGCTTTTTTTTAAACGCACTAAATTGGTGTTTTTTTTTTATTTCTGATTTTAGTGCATTTTGCAATTAGACTAAATATTAGTTTGTGATAATATAGTAGCTTCATAAAAAACGCCAAATAGGGATTTTTCCACTTTTTTGAAAATCGTAAGTTTAAACACATACACGCATACTGGATGAAAATCTAACAAGGTGAATGTACTTACTTGTTTGACTATAAGGTTTTCCTTCCTAATTATAAAATTTCCTATAAAAACACTAAGAAAACATAGTAACAATATTTTGTTTTCTTTTTAGATACATACATATGTATGAAGTTGAGAATTGAACGTTACCGTGTTGGTTGTATGCATGATTTAATAATATAAATTTTGTTTGTCTAAAAAGATCGATTAGACCGCTTTTAGATACGAAAAGTTTTCTTTGCTAAGTATTTATTCAATTGGATGAAAGACAGATAGGGAAATATTTGCTCGTTCAGAGTGTCCAAAAATGGATTCCACGAAAAAATTAATTGATTTCTGAGCTAAATCGCTACATAATTTCTAAATTGTAAAAAATTTATTATTTAAAAAATATACTTAATAGTAACAAACCAAAAAAGTATATCTTAAGTAGAACAAAAATAAGCAAATTTATTAGTAAAGAATAAACGACAATGGTAAGACTATTGTAAATATAGAGATGGTAAAATTGAGCTTTCATTACAAAAAAGCTTTCAGCAAATTGAAATAAGATGAATCAAAACAATTCACACATTCCATTTGCAATAATGCTAAGTATATAAAGCAGAAATCTACATCAACTGACACCACACACAGTGGACCAAACACAAAAGAACGCTGATGATGAAGGTTTAGTGGCCTTCGAAAACGGCTGGCTGTTCCGTTCAACTGTGTTGTTAGTCAGAATATTTACAACAGACTTTGTTGTTATTTGTTCATTAATAATTATCACATGTAATTTGGCTTAAAAAGCAATACGAACCTTAGCCCGTTCAAATCACAAATATAGAAACAAATGGAGTTCGAGTAATAATTAAAATTAACTAAAACTTTATGTAGCGTTAAGAACATATTTCTAGAAATTACAGAGGAGACATACATAGACGTTATAAAAGGATATAATAACAAATTCGGTGAAGTTAAAGAAATTTAAGTCTACATAAATGTAAAAATTTGCTCAGAACTGATCAATTTTGGATTGAAGTTCATAATTATAGAAATTTAGCTAATAATAGTCTATTTCTAAAACTAAATGTTTTCTCTATTGCCATTAACATTGTCATATTCAAATACTGAGGTGAAAGAAGTTTTAGCGCTATGAATTATTTTAAAAGTATAACTAAGGCACTCACTCGATAAGTACCAAAGTTTCAAAACATCTCCACTTAAATTTTATTCAAGTGTTTTGATATTTCGACTATACCGGTGATTTAATTTTAATATACTATAAAAGAGTAAAAATAAAATTTTAATTGAAATCATTATTATCTACAGACATACAAACATAGTTATTGCATTTAGTGCTTTTTAGTGCCTTTTTAATGAACGAACAGTGGCTTTTTCTCTGAAAAAGTTGGCATCACTGATTAAGATATTTGCTTCTGAGAATATTTTCCTTAACATCTGCTTCTATCGCTCTAAAATTCCAGTGTACCTTGAAGATATGCCAATTGTTTTATTTTATAATTTTCTTAATCTTAATCTTATAAAAAAAAGCAATTTGAGTCCGATCACAGAGGAGATGTGTAAACATCTAGTAATGAAAAATTTTTTTTTAAGTTGGAAGTACTTATGGTTTTAGTATATTTTTTTTAAATTAATTAATTAAAAGTATCACTGTATTAGTATTACTGATTACTGAAAAAATTCAGTAAAATTTTACTGCTAATGAAATTTAATTTACATTACCTGTAAAATCGTAAGGCCGTATTCATAATAAAATTGTAGCAAGTGGCAAAGTTTTTTTCATTCAAATTTTGAAACTTTTGTATGAAAAACATTTAGCCACTTGGTGGAATTTCATTATGAAGACGGGCATTACTGATTACTGAAAATTCAATGCACCTCATCATATAATAAATCATTTAGGCACTTTATGGAAATTGTAGAAAAAAATTTTAGTAATCAGTAAAAATATACTGGTTAAAACTTTTTTTTATTATTTTTACTGAAATTTTAATGGTACTACAGTGCTCATCTATGGTAAATGCATTTACTTTTACTTTTTACTTTTTAATTCCTGTTGTTCATCGTTTAGTTGTTGCTGTTCTTGTTGTTGTGTACGCATTGCAATTAAAATAAATTCAGTAAAGTGCGACTTTGACTCGCGCACGAAGGGTTCCGTACATTCGGTTTTGAGCATTTTTTTTTTGATGTGGCTTTTTTCCTTTTTTTTTCGCTTTTTTTTCTTTTTGGCGGTTTTTTTTCTCTTTGTGGGTTCTATTAATTTTCGAAATTTTTTTCATTTTGACAGTTTTTGTTTTTGTTTTTGGGGTTTTTTTATTTAGGCGATTTTTTTATTTTGGCGGTTTTTTTCATTTTGGCGATTATTTTTCTGTTTTTGGATTTATTTTCGCTTTGGCGATTTTTTTCATTTTGACGATTTTTCCGGTTTTTCACGATTTATTTTAGTCCTAGAATTTTTTTAATTTGGTGCTTTTTTGGGTTTTGGCGATTTTTTTAGATTTGGCGATTTTATAATTTTTTGTTTTTTTAGTTTTACCGTTTTTGAAAATTTCAAGAGGTTTGCTCTTATGGTTTCCAAGATACAGCAAGTTGTCAAAGTTACAAAGTCAAAATTACATTAACTGATGGAACACGCTTTAATTTAAATTTCTTAAATTTACTGTTAATTGTTGTAGTCTGTATAAAAATATACTAACTTTACAAAATTCAAGTGTATGTATATTACATGGGATTTTAACATTTGTCGTTGCTCGTTTTGGAACACCCTTTAATTTTTAACTCTCATATATTTGCTGTTGTAGCGGCCAAATGTCTACACTCTGTGTCCGAATTTCAGGTCCATAGCTCTTACAGTTCTCGAGGAAATAGCCTGTAACAGAGGAATGGCAGCGTAGCGAAAACAATAGGGTTCATTTTCACCTTTGGTGTACGGAACCCTAATAAAGCAAAAAACCTAACGACCCTAACAAACAAAAACCAGCAAATTCCTATGTATTTACAATATTTTAAATAAGTTTGTATTGCTTCTTTGAAATACTAATACACTCATACATGGCTCACACCGATTTGACAACGCTGTGTGCATCTCAGCAAAGAAATCTCAGTCAAAATTTGTGATTGTATTGTGAAAAAGATTTTTACCCCCTAGCGTATAGATGTTTACACATCAAAAATTAATTTTTTTAAATTTTTAAATTTTCATAAAATCGTTATATCCCATACCTGGCAAATAGTAGAATTCAAAGATAATGAGAGAGAGAGAGAGAGAGAGAAAATTTAATACAGAGAGCACAAAAAAATAACAGTTACTTTGTTTAGCTAAAATTGTAGCGAGATATGAGTAACAGTAAAAAAGCACAAAATGCGGAAACCAATTTGTGCTCAGTTGCACAGAAACACTTACTTAAAGCAGAGCACAAAAACACACCCAATGGGCAGGCAACTAAAAGAATGCACACAAAAAAAAAGAAACATTGACAATCATATGGAGGGGTTGTTTTTGACATTTGTCCAATTCTCAACCACCCCGCACTTTGCCCCCTTTGAGAAATTAAATAAGTTTAAAACACAGCTGCTCACAAGTAAATTAAGTAAAAAATAGAAATTTAATAAAATGATATGTTTTATCTGCTTTAATCTACTAAAAGTAATTTATGGCTAACTTTTTTTTAAATATTTGCTTTTGTAAATAACATTCAAGTTGATTTTTATCTTTTCAAAAATTTTGTAAACAAGTGATTAATTTTTTTTTGTTGTTGTTGCTATATTTAAGCTATTTATTTTTTTAGCTCATAGCCTTTGTATTAAATAAATGAATGTAAGTAACCCTGCCTTAAAATACAAAAAAAAAACATCCCGTGACTGCGAGTATTTTATTTCCTGCACTATTTACATCCGCCATATTCAATTTAATTAAAGTCGATTCAGACTTTGTTCTCTACAATACTTATAATTTATATAATATGCTTCTTTATTATTATTTTAATATATTTTTTTTGTGGCTAATTTGCTTCTCTAAATTTTAACCAATACAATATTTGTTAGTTGGTTGTTTGTTTAGTGTATGGGAGCAAACAAACAATGACACAAAAGTCTAGCAAATAAACAGCAGTTTTTGCCAATGGCTGGTTACATGTAGTTATTTGTTTGGTTATGGAAGCGATGATTACGTTGAAGGTCCATATTTTATTATATGTTGGGGCTTTTACGTCTGTGGCGGGGCTAAAACTAAAACTGTGCAGTTCGTAAGTTTGTTATTGCCCGTGAAGAAGAGTTAATACACACATTCATTCATACACACAACACACACATCCATATAGTATTTACATATTAAACAATTGTTTCTTTTTTTATTATTTGTTCTTTTCCTGTTCTGTTTTGTTGGTTGGGTTGAAAATCGATATGTTGAAAATTGTATGTGTGTGTGTGTGTGTGTGTATGTATGTATGTATGTATGTATGTCTGTAGTAGCGTATGTACAATGTACGAGTATTTCGTATGTGCACCAGCAGCAGCAGCAGCATTTGCTTGTTTTAAAATATCATTTGTTTGTTAATATATATTTTTTTTTTTTTTTTTTTTTTGAAGGAAAACACTTTTATTAATTGCTTAACAATTTCAGTGGAAATTTTTATTTCAAGCCAATTTTTTTTTTAATTTTTTTCTTGTTTAAAATCTCTTTCATAAGAGCCATGAGCAAGCACACTTACATTTCTTTAAACACTTTAATATACATTTTCGATATTCAGACATTTGCACATATTCGATTTTTTCCTCTTTTCATGCTGTGAAAATTTTCTATTCTATTTGTTTTTTCTATTTCACATTTCTTATGCTAAAAATTTTTCCACAAATTTCTTTGAAATAATTTTCACGCCACTTGATTACTTCTGCATTAATTAATCAATCTTGTGAATTTTCCTTAACTTGATTCTTCTTTCATTCATCTTTTCTTTATATTTTCTTCTTTTTTTTCTTGAATTTGTATCAATTTGTTAACGTAATTAACTCTTAAATACGTTTCTAGGGAGAGGCAAGTGTTTTATAAGACAAACGAGTCAAAACTGATTTGCTGGTAAAACCACGGTTAAGGGTAACTACGAGTAGAGCATGTCTTCATTCAAGTAAAAAGGTGTGTTTGTATGTATGTATTTATATTTTGTAAGGAAGCAAAAAGCTTTTCGTGTTAATATTTAGTTGCAGGATTTCTGTCAAATATTTTTGGTTGAGTTTGCGCTCTGCCATTTAGTCAGTGTTTTAAAATATTTATACCACACCCTGTTAATATGAATTCAAAATACTTTTGTAAATGTAACGTAATGTAACACAAAAAAAAACTGTTGCAACATGTTTGCAGTAGATTCTTAGATTTTTAGTATACTTTTTGCCAGTTGTCTTATTTTTCCTGGAAGCTTACTAATGATTCTTTAGAATAAAAGTATAAGTAATAATGATTTTTTTAGAATAGGTATAATTATGTTTTTGATCACATTTTTTTGTAAAACTAGTGGACTAAATATTTATGTTTTAAATTTGTTTAAAAAGACTAACTATCTACTCTATTCTATTCTATTCTATTCTATTCTATTCTATTCTATTCTATTCTATTCTATTCTATTCTATTCTATTCTATTCTATTCTATTCTACTCTATTCTATTCTATTCTATTCTATTCTATTCTATTCTATTCTATTCTATTCTATTCTATTCTATTCTATTCTATTCTATTCTATTCTATTCTATTCTATTCTATTCTATTCTATTCTATTCTATTCTATTCTATTCTATTCTATTCTATTCTATTCTATTCTATTCTATTCTATTCTATTCTATTCTATTCTATTCTATTCTATTCTATTCTATTCTATTCTATTCTATTCTATTCTATTCTATTCTATTCTATTCTATTCTATTCTATTCTATTCTATTCTATTCTATTCTATTCTATTCTATTCTATTCTATTCTATTCTATTCTATTCTATTCTATTCTATTCTATTCTATTCTATTCTATTCTATTCTATTCTATTCTATTCTATTCTATTCTATTCTATTCTATTCTATTCTATTCTATTCTATTCTATTCTATTCTATTCTATTCTATTCTATTCTATTCTATTCTATTCTATTCTATTCTATTCTATTCTATTCTATTCTATTCTATTCTATTCTATTCTATTCTATTCTATTCTATTCTATTCTATTCTATTCTATTCTATTCTATTCTATTCTATTCTATTCTATTCTATTCTATTCTATTCTATTCTATTCTATTCTATTCTATTCTATTCTATTCTATTCTATTCTATTCTATTCTATTCTATTCTATTCTATTCTATTCTATTCTATTCTATTCTATTCTATTCTATTCTATTCTATTCTATTCTATTCTATTCTATTCTATTCTATTCTATTCTATTCTATTCTATTCTATTCTATTCTATTCTATTCTATTCTATTCTATTCTATTCTATTCTATTCTATTCTATTCTATTCTATTCTATTCTATTCTATTCTATTCTATTCTATTCTATTCTATTCTATTCTATTCTATTCTATTCTATTCTATTCTATTCTATTCTATTCTATTCTATTCTATTCTATTCTATTCTATTCTATTCTATTCTATTCTATTCTATTCTATTCTATTCTATTCTATTCTATTCTATTCTATTCTATTCTATTCTATTCTATTCTATTCTATTCTATTCTATTCTATTCTATTCTATTCTATTCTATTCTATTCTATTCTATTCTATTCTATTCTATTCTATTCTATTCTATTCTATTCTATTCTATTCTATTCTATTCTATTCTATTCTATTCTATTCTATTCTATTCTATTCTATTCTATTCTATTCTATTCTATTCTATTCTATTCTATTCTATTCTATTCTATTCTATTCTATTCTATTCTATTCTATTCTATTCTATTCTATTCTATTCTATTCTATTCTATTCTATTCTATTCTATTCTATTCTATTCTATTCTATTCTATTCTATTCTATTCTATTCTATTCTATTCTATTCTATTCTATTCTATTCTATTCTATTCTATTCTATTCTATTCTATTCTATTCTATTCTATTCTATTCTATTCTATTCTATTCTATTCTATTCTATTCTATTCTATTCTATTCTATTCTATTCTATTCTATTCTATTCTATTCTATTCTATTCTATTCTATTCTATTCTATTCTATTCTATTCTATTCTATTCTATTCTATTCTATTCTATTCTATTCTATTCTATTCTATTCTATTCTATTCTATTCTATTCTATTCTATTCTATTCTATTCTATTCTATTCTATTCTATTCTATTCTATTCTATTCTATTCTATTCTATTCTATTCTATTCTATTCTATTCTATTCTATTCTATTCTATTCTATTCTATTCTATTCTATTCTATTCTATTCTATTCTATTCTATTCTATTCTATTCTATTCTATTCTATTCTATTCTATTCTATTCTATTCTATTCTATTCTATTCTATTCTATTCTATTCTATTCTATTCTATTCTATTCTATTCTATTCTATTCTATTCTATTCTATTCTATTCTATTCTATTCTATTCTATTCTATTCTATTCTATTCTATTCTATTCTATTCTATTCTATTCTATTCTATTCTATTCTATTCTATTCTATTCTATTCTATTCTATTCTATTCTATTCTATTCTATTCTATTCTATTCTATTCTATTCTATTCTATTCTATTCTATTCTATTCTATTCTATTCTATTCTATTCTATTCTATTCTATTCTATTCTATTCTATTCTATTCTATTCTATTCTATTCTATTCTATTCTATTCTATTCTATTCTATTCTATTCTATTCTATTCTATTCTATTCTATTCTATTCTATTCTATTCTATTCTATTCTATTCTATTCTATTCTATTCTATTCTATTCTATTCTATTCTATTCTATTCTATTCTATTCTATTCTATTCTATTCTATTCTATTCTATTCTATTCTATTCTATTCTATTCTATTCTATTCTATTCTATTCTATTCTATTCTATTCTATTCTATTCTATTCTATTCTATTCTATTCTATTCTATTCTATTCTATTCTATTCTATTCTATTCTATTCTATTCTATTCTATTCTATTCTATTCTATTCTATTCTATTCTATTCTATTCTATTCTATTCTATTCTATTCTATTCTATTCTATTCTATTCTATTCTATTCTATTCTATTCTATTCTATTCTATTCTATTCTATTCTATTCTATTCTATTCTATTCTATTCTATTCTATTCTATTCTATTCTATTCTATTCTATTCTATTCTATTCTATTCTATTCTATTCTATTCTATTCTATTCTATTCTATTCTATTCTATTCTATTCTATTCTATTCTATTCTATTCTATTCTATTCTATTCTATTCTATTCTATTCTATTCTATTCTATTCTATTCTATTCTATTCTATTCTATTCTATTCTATTCTATTCTATTCTATTCTATTCTATTCTATTCTATTCTATTCTATTCTATTCTATTCTATTCTATTCTATTCTATTCTATTCTATTCTATTCTATTCTATTCTATTCTATTCTATTCTATTCTATTCTATTCTATTCTATTCTATTCTATTCTATTCTATTCTATTCTATTCTATTCTATTCTATTCTATTCTATTCTATTCTATTCTATTCTATTCTATTCTATTCTATTCTATTCTATTCTATTCTATTCTATTCTATTCTATTCTATTCTATTCTATTCTATTCTATTCTATTCTATTCTATTCTATTCTATTCTATTCTATTCTATTCTATTCTATTCTATTCTATTCTATTCTATTCTATTCTATTCTATTCTATTCTATTCTATTCTATTCTATTCTATTCTATTCTATTCTATTCTATTCTATTCTATTCTATTCTATTCTATTCTATTCTATTCTATTCTATTCTATTCTATTCTATTCTATTCTATTCTATTCTATTCTATTCTATTCTATTCTATTCTATTCTATTCTATTCTATTCTATTCTATTCTATTCTATTCTATTCTATTCTATTCTATTCTATTCTATTCTATTCTATTCTATTCTATTCTATTCTATTCTATTCTATTCTATTCTATTCTATTCTATTCTATTCTATTCTATTCTATTCTATTCTATTCTATTCTATTCTATTCTATTCTATTCTATTCTATTCTATTCTATTCTATTCTATTCTATTCTATTCTATTCTATTCTATTCTATTCTATTCTATTCTATTCTATTCTATTCTATTCTATTCTATTCTATTCTATTCTATTCTATTCTATTCTATTCTATTCTATTCTATTCTATTCTATTCTATTCTATTCTATTCTATTCTATTCTATTCTATTCTATTCTATTCTATTCTATTCTATTCTATTCTATTCTATTCTATTCTATTCTATTCTATTCTATTCTATTCTATTCTATTCTATTCTATTCTATTCTATTCTATTCTATTCTATTCTATTCTATTCTATTCTATTCTATTCTATTCTATTCTATTCTATTCTATTCTATTCTATTCTATTCTATTCTATTCTATTCTATTCTATTCTATTCTATTCTATTCTATTCTATTCTATTCTATTCTATTCTATTCTATTCTATTCTATTCTATTCTATTCTATTCTATTCTATTCTATTCTATTCTATTCTATTCTATTCTATTCTATTCTATTCTATTCTATTCTATTCTATTCTATTCTATTCTATTCTATTCTATTCTATTCTATTCTATTCTATTCTATTCTATTCTATTCTATTCTATTCTATTCTATTCTATTCTATTCTATTCTATTCTATTCTATTCTATTCTATTCTATTCTATTCTATTCTATTCTATTCTATTCTATTCTATTCTATTCTATTCTATTCTATTCTATTCTATTCTATTCTATTCTATTCTATTCTATTCTATTCTATTCTATTCTATTCTATTCTATTCTATTCTATTCTATTCTATTCTATTCTATTCTATTCTATTCTATTCTATTCTATTCTATTCTATTCTATTCTATTCTATTCTATTCTATTCTATTCTATTCTATTCTATTCTATTCTATTCTATTCTATTCTATTCTATTCTATTCTATTCTATTCTATTCTATTCTATTCTATTCTATTCTATTCTATTCTATTCTATTCTATTCTATTCTATTCTATTCTATTCTATTCTATTCTATTCTATTCTATTCTATTCTATTCTATTCTATTCTATTCTATTCTATTCTATTCTATTCTATTCTATTCTATTCTATTCTATTCTATTCTATTCTATTCTATTCTATTCTATTCTATTCTATTCTATTCTATTCTATTCTATTCTATTCTATTCTATTCTATTCTATTCTATTCTATTCTATTCTATTCTATTCTATTCTATTCTATTCTATTCTATTCTATTCTATTCTATTCTATTCTATTCTATTCTATTCTATTCTATTCTATTCTATTCTATTCTATTCTATTCTATTCTATTCTATTCTATTCTATTCTATTCTATTCTATTCTATTCTATTCTATTCTATTCTATTCTATTCTATTCTATTCTATTCTATTCTATTCTATTCTATTCTATTCTATTCTATTCTATTCTATTCTATTCTATTCTATTCTATTCTATTCTATTCTATTCTATTCTATTCTATTCTATTCTATTCTATTCTATTCTATTCTATTCTATTCTATTCTATTCTATTCTATTCTATTCTATTCTATTCTATTCTATTCTATTCTATTCTATTCTATTCTATTCTATTCTATTCTATTCTATTCTATTCTATTCTATTCTATTCTATTCTATTCTATTCTATTCTATTCTATTCTATTCTATTCTATTCTATTCTATTCTATTCTATTCTATTCTATTCTATTCTATTCTATTCTATTCTATTCTATTCTATTCTATTCTATTCTATTCTATTCTATTCTATGCTATTCTATGCTATTCTATGCTATTCTATTCTATTCTATTCTATTCTATTCTATTCTATTCTATTCTATTCTATTCTATTCTATTCTATTCTATTCTATTCTATTCTATTCTATTCTATTCTATTCTATTCTATTCTATTCTATTCTATTCTATTCTATTCTATTCTATTCTATTCTATTCTATTCTATTCTATTCTATTCTATTCTATTCTATTCTATTCTATTCTATTCTATTCTATTCTATTCTATTCTATTCTATTCTATTCTATTCTATTCTATTCTATTCTATTCTATTCTATTCTATTCTATTCTATTCTATTCTATTCTATTCTATTCTATTCTATTCTATTCTATTCTATTCTATTCTATTCTATTCTATTCTATTCTATTCTATTCTATTCTATTCTATTCTATTCTATTCTATTCTATTCTATTCTATTCTATTCTATTCTATTCTATTCTATTCTATTCTATTCTATTCTATTCTATTCTATTCTATTCTATTCTATTCTATTCTATTCTATTCTATTCTATTCTATTCTATTCTATTCTATTCTATTCTATTCTATTCTATTCTATTCTATTCTATTCTATTCTATTCTATTCTATTCTATTCTATTCTATTCTATTCTATTCTATTCTATTCTATTCTATTCTATTCTATTCTATTCTATTCTATTCTATTCTATTCTATTCTATTCTATTCTATTCTATTCTATTCTATTCTATTCTATTCTATTCTATTCTATTCTATTCTATTCTATTCTATTCTATTCTATTCTATTCTATTCTATTCTATTCTATTCTATTCTATTCTATTCTATTCTATTCTATTCTATTCTATTCTATTCTATTCTATTCTATTCTATTCTATTCTATTCTATTCTATTCTATTCTATTCTATTCTATTCTATTCTATTCTATTCTATTCTATTCTATTCTATTCTATTCTATTCTATTCTATTCTATTCTATTCTATTCTATTCTATTCTATTCTATTCTATTCTATTCTATTCTATTCTATTCTATTCTATTCTATTCTATTCTATTCTATTCTATTCTATTCTATTCTATTCTATTCTATTCTATTCTATTCTATTCTATTCTATTCTATTCTATTCTATTCTATTCTATTCTATTCTATTCTATTCTATTCTATTCTATTCTATTCTATTCTATTCTATTCTATTCTATTCTATTCTATTCTATTCTATTCTATTCTATTCTATTCTATTCTATTCTATTCTATTCTATTCTATTCTATTCTATTCTATTCTATTCTATTCTATTCTATTCTATTCTATTCTATTCTATTCTATTCTATTCTATTCTATTCTATTCTATTCTATTCTATTCTATTCTATTCTATTCTATTCTATTCTATTCTATTCTATTCTATTCTATTCTATTCTATTCTATTCTATTCTATTCTATTCTATTCTATTCTATTCTATTCTATTCTATTCTATTCTATTCTATTCTATTCTATTCTATTCTATTCTATTCTATTCTATTCTATTCTATTCTATTCTATTCTATTCTATTCTATTCTATTCTATTCTATTCTATTCTATTCTATTCTATTCTATTCTATTCTATTCTATTCTATTCTATTCTATTCTATTCTATTCTATTCTATTCTATTCTATTCTATTCTATTCTATTCTATTCTATTCTATTCTATTCTATTCTATTCTATTCTATTCTATTCTATTCTATTCTATTCTATTCTATTCTATTCTATTCTATTCTATTCTATTCTATTCTATTCTATTCTATTCTATTCTATTCTATTCTATTCTATTCTATTCTATTCTATTCTATTCTATTCTATTCTATTCTATTCTATTCTATTCTATTCTATTCTATTCTATTCTATTCTATTCTATTCTATTCTATTCTATTCTATTCTATTCTATTCTATTCTATTCTATTCTATTCTATTCTATTCTATTCTATTCTATTCTATTCTATTCTATTCTATTCTATTCTATTCTATTCTATTCTATTCTATTCTATTCTATTCTACTCTATTCTATTCTATTCTATTCTATTCTATTCTATTCTATTCTATTCTATTCTATTCTATTCTATTCTATTCTATTCTATTCTATTCTATTCTATTCTATTCTATTCTATTCTATTCTATTCTATTCTATTCTATTCTATTCTATTCTATTCTATTCTATTCTATTCTATTCTATTCTATTCTATTCTATTCTATTCTATTCTATTCTATTCTATTCTATTCTATTCTATTCTATTCTATTCTATTCTATTCTATTCTATTCTATTCTATTCTATTCTATTCTATTCTATTCTATTCTATTCTATTCTATTCTATTCTATTCTATTCTATTCTATTCTATTCTATTCTATTCTATTCTATTCTATTCTATTCTATTCTATTCTATTCTATTCTATTCTATTCTATTCTATTCTATTCTATTCTATTCTATTCTATTCTATTCTATTCTATTCTATTCTATTCTATTCTATTCTATTCTATTCTATTCTATTCTATTCTATTCTATTCTATTCTATTCTATTCTATTCTATTCTATTCTATTCTATTCTATTCTATTCTATTCTATTCTATTCTATTCTATTCTATTCTATTCTATTCTATTCTATTCTATTCTATTCTATTCTATTCTATTCTATTCTATTCTATTCTATTCTATTCTATTCTATTCTATTCTATTCTATTCTATTCTATTCTATTCTATTCTATTCTATTCTATTCTATTCTATTCTATTCTCTTCTGTTCTCTTCTCTTCTCTTCTACTCTACTCTACTCTACTCTACTCTACTCTATTCTATTCTATTCTATTCTATTCTATTCTATTCTATTCTATTCTATTCTATTCTATTCTATTCTATTCTATTCTATTCTATTCTATTCTATTCTATTCTATTCTATTCTATTCTATTCTATTCTATTCTATTCTATTCTATTCTATTCTATTCTATTCTATTCTATTCTATTCTATTCTATTCTATTCTATTCTATTCTATTCTATTCTATTCTATTCTATTCTATTCTATTCTATTCTATTCTATTCTATTCTATTCTATTCTATTCTATTCTATTCTATTCTATTCTATTCTATTCTATTCTATTCTATTCTATTCTATTCTATTCTATTCTATTCTATTCTCTTCTGTTCTCTTCTCTTCTCTTCTACTCTACTCTACTCTACTCTACTCTACTCTATTCTATTCTATTCTATTCTCTTCTATTCTCTTCTATTCTCTTCTATTCTCTTCTATTCTCTTCTATTCTCTTCTATTCTCTTCTATTCTCTTCTATTCTCTTCTATTATATTCTATTCTATTCTATTCTATTCTATTCTATTCTACTCTATTCTATTCTAATTTATAAAAATTATTAATGCTTTATAAATGCTTAATAAGCAAAATGTGTTTAAAACTCTTTATTGAACCTTAATAGTTTTTATAATTCACATGCATTAACCAATGGAAAATCAATAATTTTATACACAATATACGGGCCTGTTTTGCATATCACGACATGTCAAATCACGGTGATTTCAATAAATTAATAAAACCTAAATCATTGTTTTTGTAAATTTGACAATTTATAGCGTTGTAAGTTGCATTAAAATATTCTATTATACAAGACAAAAACTTAAAATACAACAAAAACCCACTAACAAGTCAGTTATTAATAGTTTAATTTTGAAATCACCGTGATTTTCAGAACAGCCCTCGATTATCATTTCTGATTGTTCTTTTCGTTAAAGTTTCATATTAAACAGCTGATGTCAACAAACAATCTCTGCCCAAGTTGAAAGACATGGTTGCTGATTAAGTGCGTGGCGGTACAGACAAAGGCCGGTATTTCCTTCCCATAACTAAAGTCTAGTTTAATGTTTCTTGTCTTCTTTAGAAAACCAGATTAATTAATAGAAAAAAGAAGAGATATGTATGTCTTAGGACCTCCGGTTATAGCTATGCTACTTAGCTATATAAAAAAAATTTTTACGTGTTTTAAATAACAATGCAATAAAATTATATTATATGAACGTGTGTGAAAATAAATATGCCCAGTTAAATATGTTTCGTTTCGACGTATAGACTTACGTTACAACATATTTAGGTGTGAAGATAAATATGCTATGACGTAACGACATGGGAATTAGTTAACTAGTTACATATATGAAAAACACTCATTTTTATATTCGATTCTTTCGGAATGTAATTATATTTAATATACCTCCCATTCTGTAAGTAGTTTTCTGAAATGTTTTAGGAAAAGTCATTTTTTGTCATAGGAATACCTCTGAGGGATTTTGGCCAAAGTGGCCAAATGAAGGGTTGGCATGTTATGATTAGAATTCTTGAATTGAGTTTGTGTAAAAAGTTACAGCTCATATAAAGTCGCTTTTGGTAAAAAATAATAGTGTCGATTATTTTTGTTACGAAAATAAAGTCCTAACTCCTGTATCGCGCAATAAATAGCATAGCTATAAAAACATTTCTTTTTATTATGATAATTGAAAATACTGAACTTAAGAAATTATTCCTGATTAAAATTTATTCTAGTTAAATTAAATTTAAAATTTTATAGAGATTTTATATTTTTATGTAAAAGCTCATAATATATAATTTAGAATTACTAAATATATCACCATAATATGCTAAAAGGCTGCATTCGAAATTACCACATATTTTTTTCTTATTCATAGAATTATTGAATAAATTAATATTTTAAAAATAAATCAAATTGTTTTTATATATATTTTTTTTTCAATTAAGGAAATGAGCAATCAAGTCAATGATTGGGAATAGGGATTCCCGAGTTTCAACAGCTGATAGCGGCCATATTAATGAAGCTACTGCTGTCAAGATGTTAAACTCCATGCTAAATGGCATCGGGTGTAGAGAAAAAAGTCGAACAGCTCGAACCCGAGGGAGCGCCGCCGCCAGTTATTGGAACGAATATTCCTTATGGCGAGCTACAATAATTTTAGGAAAATTAAAACAATACTGGCGAATTGCGGTTACAAATAGTGTTAACAAATAATTTGTGTCTTTGCTAAAAGGCTCTTGATTTGGATAAGTGATTATTGGCAGTGATAGCTGAATGTGTCTCTGCTAACTAATATTATAAATGCGAAAGTACATTTATTTTTTGTTTGTTGCTCTTTAATGGCTAAACCAAGGAAACGAATTTGATAAAATTTATAACATAGATAGATCTAAATCTAGAAGCACACATATATTATGTTTTTTAATAGCTAGGAGCATGAGGGGAGATATGGGGAAATTTCGGCCTCTCAAAAACTATCTAACCTATTTTGATAAAAATTCAAAACACAAACAGATCTTGTGTTCAAAAGAAGACAAAGGTCAAAAATAGGACCGCAAGGGGAGTTAAGGGGAAATTTCTTAGATCTGAGTCCAAAAAATTACAAAAGCTATACATTTTTTCAAAAATATGGTCCTATGGAAGTAAGGGGAAATGTCTTGCCCTTTGAAATTATATATGTGAAATGAAATTCAAAATAAAGATAGATCTGAGTTTGGAAAGCACATTACTTAACCATTTTTTTTTCAAAAATAGGAACAATAGGACTGGTAGGGGTAATTTTTGCCTCTTTGAAACCAGCTAACCGATTTTTATGAAATTCCAAACACACATAAATCTGAGTCTGGAAGGACACAAACGCTATATATTTTATCAAAAAAAAAAGCCCACTAGGAGGTAAGTGGCAATTTCTAAGGCAGCTGGAAGATAAGGAACTACGTTTCTATCCGGTGTCTCATAAGCTTTGCAATATTTTTTTATTCATCCCACCGCCTCATCGGCTCAAAACCAGCGGAAATTTGATCTGCTCAAGAAGATCAAAATTGTAAAATTAAAAAAATTATGAAAATCGATTTTTAATTTTTAACTTTTTCTTTAAATTACCATATGTTTATTTAAGCCGCCGCTAGTCAGAAAACTGCGCCGCCGCCACCGATAATTTTGCATAGACTTGTTTCTTTAATCGAGCGAAAAAAAAATCGATGATATCACACTTTGGTTTATTTAAATTTTAAAATAACAAGCTCTTCGTGAAAGACTCTCTTTCCACTAAACAATGGCGGTAATAAATATTACAAAGACTGCTGACAATATTTTCTGGGTATTCTTTGTTTGTTAAATATTTAAGATACGTTTATATATTTCAAACCAGTATTATTAATACTTTTGCTTCTAGATATTTTTTTATAATTAACAGGACCAAAGGACAAATTAGAAAACCTCCCTAATCCATACTACTGCAACATTTTTTATGTTCTGTTGTCTTAAGATTCAATGAATCTTTGACAATTTTATATACATGACCAGCAAAGCAAGACATTAATACTAAGTTCTTATTTTCCAGTTAAATAATTAAACAGTTTCAATATAAAATTTATTTTTACGACACATTTAAGACCATCAGCAAGCAACATGTGGAAACAATTAATGTCGCATAAAAATAAGTAAACTCCCTCAATGTAATATTATTATTTTGTTGCATTTAAAGACAACTTAATAAAGATATCAAATACAATAAAAAGTTAAAACAACAATTTTTAATTTGTAATATTATTCATTAATGAATTTATGAAGTGAAATCATTGTTCAAAATTTAACAAAACTTATTTGATTTAAGCCTGCAAGTATTAAATATACTCAAACAGGCTTTTGTTCAAAATTTAACAAAATTTATTTGATTTAAGCCTGCAAAGGCTTGGCTTGCATAATTTATTATTATATAATTAAGCAACATTTTGGTCAATTTATCATTATTAGAAATTCATTTGACAGCTGAGAGGACATTATTCAATCAGAGTTAATCAATGACTTTCAACAAAGTTATTATTATTGTTTGTCTTACGTAGAATAACAAAATATATTTTAGACATTTAAGCATGTTAAACTGGTTGATGAGCAGCCACAACTCACCGCAAACTAAGGAATTATTTCCTTTTAATTTGTAACTTCATTTCATTGTTTAAAATAGCAGACTACAAAACTTTGTGCTTTGTAGACCATTACAGACATTTAGAGGTAAAAATTTTGTAATTTATCATTATGAAATACTGAAAATTGTATTTTAGTAATAAGCTAAAGGTATTCAACAAATTTAACAAATGATTTATTAATCATACTCGAGTATTTATCATAAATAAATTTGTTGTCATTATATTTTGAGCGTAGCTATTTTATATCTGCATAATCATACCTTGAAAATTCGTTTTTTTGTGTGTGTTAAAAAAAAAGATTAATTCCTCATATTGTATTTTATCCTGGGTAAAAATTTCATACAAATGGCTTGTTTGGACATTTACCCTTTGAGAGAAAATTTTTTTAATATCTGTATTGTGTTCATGTAATTAAAAAGCTGACAACTTAAAGCTAATTCGCAGTAGAAATATTATATTATTATAAATTTTTGTGATGGGACTACATTATAATAAATAAGAGACACCAAGCTAAATAGAAAAGAATGGAGCGCATGATATCCCATAAACGTTTAGGATCCGAAACGTAGCAGTATATGGATCAGAGAATGACAAAGAATTCAAAAAATATATATATACACGTATACATTGTCTTAATTTTAGTAACTGCGTTTAATCATAATTGTAGCGCAAACTATTAGGACGCTCACATATTTTATCTCACACAAATATGGCTATAGCCGATTCCAGCACAAAACAGCATCTCTACTTCGTTTATGCGAGAAACTAAAACACGCTACAACTAAAAATAAAAAAACACATGCATATCAAGCGTATTAACCTTTTTGTACTTATAGCTGTAGTATGCTTATAATCAGATTACGGATATTTAATCGGACAAAATAGTATGCGCTTGATACTCGGAATATTTACAATGTGTGTAATTTTTTAATTCATGGAAATATAACCATATACGGAGATCATTAAGTGATAAAAGACCAAAAAAAAAAAAGACCCGTTTAGGTAGTGCAAAAGTGAAAAATTTTTCGAAAATTTTTTCATTTTATTTGTTTGAAAATTTTTCACGTTTGGGGCTACCTAAACGCTATTTAAACAAAGTTAAAAATCATTCCCAGGAAGTTCATATATTTTAGAAATAGTTTATTCAGATCTTGGGTACATTTTTGTGGTGGATTCTTTCCTTTGATTTTGAAAGTTTTTCTACCTATGGAACTGAACAGGGGAAACGATTTCAAAAATCTAGTTATTTTTAATTTTTTGCGATTTTGATTTTGAAGATGAAGTTTTTTTAATTTTATATGTTCACAATTTTTGTTCTTTATGAATACAGCTACAACTTTGTCTCACAGATTAAATCAAAATTCCAAACGGTTTGCAAGATATGAGCCTCAGAAAATGTAAAAATGACAGCGAGTCCCAAATCTTTAGGGCAAAAGAAAAATTCCATTACTTATGGCAAAACTGGGAGACACGGATCTTTTTTTAATGGTGTTCGTATATAGTTATATTCTTTCGTGCTGCACTGTGCTATTCAGCATTTGACACCATATACATACATTTGTGTATAAAAAATGGAATAACAAATCTGTGGGTTTATGCGTGGCTATTTAAAAACATGCTTTATATAATGGATAAATAAAATAGCCCTGTATATACGCACATATAGCCGAGTAATAGTCAGAGTATTTTTTTACTCTTGCCTGAGATTGCAGCTCATATAGTCTATACATTTCAGTTGTTGTCGTTTCTGCTGCTTAGATTAAAAAATGTCTATAAACATATTTGTTGGATGTTTATAGTTATACGTATTCAGTTGTGTGACTTCTTCTGGTTTTGTTGTTGTTGGTTTTAGTTTTCGTAAATAGCCAAAAAAAAAACCTTAGCATTACCAGCGATAACTTCCTTATGCTGGCTAGTAGACAGTATACAGACAAGACAAATAAGCTTCGCAGCTTATTTGTTATAATTTTGTAGTGTGTGTCTGTGCGTCTGTGTATCTGTGTGTCTGTACGAGTCCACGTCCAGACCAAACGGCTGGAACGATTTTGAACTTTAGCCTAATCAAATCATAGACATGAAATTAAATTATTTCAATAGGAATTTTTTTTAAGATTACGGTAAATCACGTTGAGTTAACACGAAACACATATGAAGCAAAATTATTGCCGAAAATGCTAAATTAAGCCTGTTTTCGCAGATTTTAGTATGAAATTTTTCTCCTTTTTCCTATAAAAGCATTTTATCTTAAATATACAGTTTAAGTTTATCTAAAGGCCTACCAAAAGAAGCTCTTATTACTGTTAGCGCTGACTAGTTATAATGAATTTGTGCATGGGATAAAGCAGCATAGTAAATATACGTTTATTTCTCTACCTTAAAGAGGCAAGTATAGCTTTGAATTTTATTTTTTTTTTTTTTCATTCAAGCAACAACTTTAGTTTCTTCTGTTTCTTCTTTACTTTACATACATACCTTGTTATTGTATTTTTTTAATTGTATTTTGTCTGCCATTATTGTTGCTTTTAAGTTGGATAATGGTTAATGGTTATTGGATACCTTAACATTCAATGTTAAAACTCTCATTATGATTATCTTCTTTACAAAATAACTCGTTGCCTTGTACTTTTGACTACCGCACACACACAACCTTGCAACTTGTATGCGCATTCATTTCACAACTCAGTGATGCTGTTGATGTTTATGTAAATGTTGCTGTTATAACTACTCATATGTCTTGTTAACATAACTGTGATTTTATTTAAACATTTTAATTGAAAGCATATTTACTTTGAGGGGGCACTAAATGTGTTGAAATGTTGGTTATACCCAAGATGTTACATAATACACTTCTTTATGAATTGATTCTTAATTATGGCTATTTTTTATTTTTTTTTTGGTACATACCTGAAAAGAGAAAATTAAAAATTAAAAGTTAAAGATTTTGTTTAGCAATTTTCAAATTTAAAGTGTTAACTTTGAGTTAAAGGAAAATATAGACAACTTATATAAGAAAAACTTTTATTAGAGCTTTGCTCTTTAGGCCGTGACATGGGAGTAAGGACGCGGTTTTCGCAACAAATATAATCGACACTATTACAGTTATAAATTTAAAGTGTTTGATTTTGTTTTGTTTCATTCTTTGATGTAAGTGAAACAAAAACCAAACAAAAACAATGAGAACGATTGCTCAGTTTTGTTTATATGGTTTTTTCATGTAAGAACAAACAATACATAAATTTAATCCTAATGCTATAAACACAATCAAGTCCACCGACCATCGACTACAAGATGTCAAAAATAGAATACATGCGTGCTTATGAGAATAATTCTTTTAGCCGCTACACGACTACCGACTGCACGGATACCTTTGTAGCCCGTAGCCAACTTAGGCTAATTTCTATTTTTCTTGGCTACAAAAAACAGATTAGTGCTGCCAATACAATAAATGCATGAAATGGTGGTTTTAAAAACGCAATACATTAAATATCGCTATTAAAAACGCGAAAAACTATTATAGTGGCACCATTGAACAATAATAATCATCTGTTCATTTGTTTACATTTTTCATTTACTTTTTATTTGGCGCATTTTTCATTTACTTTTTATTTGTCAAATTTTCCATTTACTTCTTTTTTCATCAATTTCTAATTTGTTTCATTTATATTTATTTTTTGGTTTTTTTTATTGAAATTGGTAAGTATATAATAGCCATTTTTACTGTTTATATGTATTTATTATATTGTTTAATGTAAATGTTTAGTTCAATTTACTGCAAATATGGACGTGGACGAGCAGCTACTAGAAGAAGTACGCGGCCGGCCAATACTGTACGATCTGGGCCAAGAAAACTATAAAAATATATATATATATATATGTTTATTTTTTGTAGTTAGTGGTCGGTAGTCGTTAAAAGAATTAAGTAGCTGGCGACTTGGCTATTTTTGTAGCCAGCTACTTTTGTAGTCGGTAGTCGATGGTCGGTAGCCTTTGATTGTGTTTATAGCATAAGCCGCTAGAAAAGAAAATCATGAGAACTAAATGGAAACGTTTTGAAATATTTGCGGCGATTTTGACATCATCATATAAAATAATTTTATTGCATTGTTATTGTATACACGAAATTTTTTTTTATATAGCTAAGCAGCAGAGCTCTAACCGGGTGTCCTAAGACACCTCTCTTCTTTTCAGCGTTCCGTACAACAAAGGTGAAAAGGAACCGTATTGTTTGCGCTACGCTGTCCGTACGTCTGTCACAAGCTATCTTCTCGAGAACCGTAAGAGCTACGGACCTGAAATTTGGACGGAGTGTGCAGACCTTTGGCCGCTACAACAACAAATACATGACAAATACAACAATGAAAAATTTTAAAATTCCATGACACTTGAAATTTGTTAAGTTACTGTATTTTTATACAAACTACAAAAATTAAATTAAAGGGTGTTGCATCATTTAATGCAATTTTGACCATTACCTAATTTACATTAAGCATTTTTTTCATGAAATTAGTTGCATGAAAATTTATTATTTTTCAATGGGAGGCCTGGAGGGGCAACTTATATCAAAAAAATTGTCAAAAATGCATCAAAGATTCATTATACGCTCTTTTTTATATAAAATTATCTTCCATTGCGCTGCAATTAGCAGATAGAAAAAGTTGCATGCAACAAAATTCATGAAATTTCATGAAAAAATGCTTAATGTAAATCAGGTACATGTAATTTTGACAACTTGCTGTATCTTGAAAACCGTAAGAGGCAAACTCTTGACATTTTCAAAAATGGTAAAACTAAAAAATCCAAAGATTATAAAATCGCCAAACCAAAAAAAAAAAAAAAAATCGCCAAAAACCAAAAAAAAATCGCTAACGAAAATAGCACCAAATTAAAAAAATTTTATAACACTAAAATAAATCGCCAAAACCGAAAAAAACGCCAAAATGGAAAAAATCGCCAAAATGGTAAAAATCGGCAAAATGAAAACAACGCCAAAAAACCAAAAAAATCGCCAAAACGCACCGAAACTAAAAAATCACCTTAATGAAAAAAATCGCCAAAATGAAAAAAATCGCCAAAGTTAAAAAATCGCCAAAAATTAAAAAAATCGCCAGAATAAAAACAACGCCAAACACCGAAAAAAATCGCAAAAAAAAGAGAAAAAAGCGCCAAAAATTTAAAAAATTGCTAAAGCCGGAAAGACGTAATATACGCCCAAACTAAAAGAAAACGCTCAAAACCGAAAAAATCAAAAAAAAAAAAAAACGAAAGAAAATGCCAAAACTATATATTATATAGGCTAAAGTTCGTATTGTATTACATATGTAGTATCCGTACGGAACTCTTCGTGCGCGATTTAAAGTCGCACTTCATTGAATTTATTTTTTTAGCATACAGCAAAATATCTCCTGCTCTGCTGAATACCGTTTATACTAACTACACTTAATTGATAATTATTGAAGTTCAATTTTCAGCAATTTCTATTGTTTATTTAATATAAAAATTAATTGTAGTAATTAATTCTCTACGAAGTTTGCTTGCATAAACATCCTGGTAATTACTTATTTATTCAACAGCGGCAATTGTAAGTGTATTTACTTGCGTTTGTTTATAATTTCACCGGAAATTATAATTGAGCTTAGAGCAGCATACATACAGTCAAGAAGTTTTTCCTTTTAATGTGTCTGCTGTCTATAAATTATGCATTTTATTGAAAACTCACACACACACA